>AP028451.1:12725255-12946222 GCA_036509395.1 Antheraea yamamai
TTTACCATCTTAAAGGACGTCCTTATTTAATATCGCGTAAAATTGTGGTCAAACGATAAAACCTATAAAATATTTAAAAAAAACATGGTGGAAGTAGTGAAATATACCTTAACACCACGCTAAAATGCTAGGTATGCAATATTTAATTTCAGACTACGACACGCCGACTCATCTCATCATTAGTGGTTTTAAATCTGATATATGTAGGTCTAAATCAAAATAAAAAATAATTTATTCAATTCAATCCTTGAGAAGGCATTCGTGAACATCAAAACTACCACCGGTTCGGACAAATAATCCAGTCATCGAGAAGAACCAGCAAGAAACTCGATCCGATTTATCTTTTTATCATACATATTTCTACAAACAGATAGTTACATTCGTTTTTGATAGATGCACAGAGAGGGGCGTCATTTACAGACGTCACAAACGTTCACATATTGATCCATCCTATAGCCTTTAGACATTAAACCCACTTGATATGGGGCTTAAACTTACTATCTGGCAAATCGATAATGTGCTTTGGGAGATTGTTATAAAACCTAACACTATTACCTAAAAAGTTGTTGCTGGTCTTAGTGAACCTGAAACATGGAATGATCATCAAGTATGATATCGGACACGATCGTCATGCCCTCAGATATACATTATAGTTTAAAAATAAAGTTAGGCGTTAAAACGTTCCTATAATTATTTTAGTTCCCGAGACACTTTTCTTCGAGACATTACCGGCTCGCCGTGCTCTAGAATGTGACGGATGTTTAACGAGATTAAAGCTTTAAAACGATAATAATATAAAAGGAAAATCATTCTGTTACACGCCTCGATTACATGTTGCAGGTGATCTGCGTAATTCGTTATTCTATAGAGTGTCCTTTTTTCATAATCCGTATCTATACTTATATATAAAAATCAATTACCGGAATGTATGTAAACGCATTTTTTCAGAACTGATGCAACTATTTGGTTGATTATTTTGATGTTGAAACATCTATAGGCCCGGGTAAACCTGATTTTGGCTTGGGGCGACACGCGTGGCGGCGCAAAACTCAAATTTTGCATTATTAACGAAATACTCAAAAACGTATGCAACCCTACCTGTATAAACATAAGATTCGAATTGTTTTGTCGGCCACTCGTAATGTTAGTGTTACGCGGCACACGCCGACGACCTAGCGCCCTTTGATAAATACCGCCAAACACAACGCGCCTGCGCCTTGTTGAATTTTCGGAATTTTTGTAATTAATAAAAATGAATATTTATGTAATAAAATAAATAAACTGTCATTATTTTATGGAACAAATTTGTAATGCTTTTAATGTAATGCGTTATTTTAGGCATATAACTTATACAAAACAATTGCGATGTTTCACATTTGCCAGGCGTCCCGTGACGGCTTAATATTTTTTTCGTGTTTGTATTTGTCAGGACAACGTTATCGCAATGATTCTTAGTTACAAATCAAACCGATAGGTGGCGCTGTTGTTGAGAAATTTTTATTTATTATTTGCAAATCGATTTTTATATATACATGTTAATTTTAATTTATATTGTTTAATTTCTACCTCGTATGGACTGTACATTTTTTTACGTACTATAATGTTATAATGCAGGTAATTTTAATTTTAAAAAATATTTCTCTTTGTTAACAAAATCATGTCATTATATTTATATTTACGATATAACTTGTAATAACAAAATAAAAAAAAATGTTCCCTTCAGTTAAGGCTAAATTAATTCTCCATTACTTTGCCCGACAAAGACCGGTAATTTTCCGAACAAATTCTTATTGCATCATAATGATGTAATGATAGATACAGTATAACACTCGTTTCTTTTATATAGTTTAGTGATAAAATAAGCTAATTATGAATCCGTTATAGTGACTCTGTTTTACTTTGAAGCGTGCTGGTTGGCATGACAGTGATAACTGTATCTGAATTGTAAATTGTTGTAGTCGTTAATTCTAGATTTTATTGAGCACAACATTAGATACACATTCCGGTAACCTAGATATTTCTTTTGTCGCCATCTACCGCACATTGTTCGTACTACGTTGTAAACTGTACATGTTCTTAAATGTATGCTATTTATCGTGTTGTCAGCAAACAATTTAATGTGACTAAAATACTACTACTGGGTCGAAAATAGCAGTCATCGAGAAGAGCAGCTAGAAACTAGTTCTTATTATCTATTTATCTCCTTTTTAATATATAACTTTATTAAACTATACAAGCAATAATGCAAAGTCGTTAATTTCTAACATAAAAGTGGCAATTACTATGTAGGTAAGAGTTACACACTCCATTCCGTGTTAAGCGGTGACAGAACGTTTAGCTATTACAACTAACCGCAATAGAACTACAGACTTGAAGATGTTGAGACTTGAGATATTGGGTTGCGATTCCTGAGGACTGAGTCAGATCCTTTTGAACTGAAATATAGGCGAGTGCTACTACCGCTTTGGCAGTTGAATTTTACAAAGGCTTTACAACTATAGGCTATAAGTTATAAATATTTAATACAATTTTCAATGTTATTAACGAGGGTTATATTTGTAACTGTTATATTAGTTTTAATGCCATTTATCGCGCTTTCTTTATACTACATTGTATTTTTATCTGTACATAATGACCTTTTCATTTCAGTTTACGACTTTTGCGTCTCGTCTGGGTATAACACCAATTAAGTAACCTAATGGCATACGCATGAAATTGACAATTATTATGTACGTAGCAATTTTAATAATTTGAACTACTTTATTTCATTAATTTGAGTGGTTATTAATTATATATATATAAGTAACAGCGACAAAAAGGATTTATTGCAAAGCTTATTTTTTATTTACTTCTTTCAATAACATTCCGTTTCGATGTTTCACATCTACGAAGAGTCCCACGACAGTTCCTTCTTTTACATTAAACGAATTCGGAAATAATACATCACTTCGTTTGATAATAAATAAACTCCGGGAAACGATAAACAAATACCGTTTTGACGCAATCAATACAATTGACAGGCAGTTGTTTCTAAATTATGATTTTGTCTTTGACATCTCGTTTATAACAATATATAAATACTTGTATATTATATAATACTAGCGGACCGGCAGACGTTGTCCCCCCCTCATAATATAAATAAACAGTCACTAACTATATATCTAAACATTCCTCACTTTATCTACTGGTGAAAACTGCATGCAAATCCGTTAAGTAGTTTTTGAGTTTATCGCGAACTGAGAGACAGACGGACGCGACGGGGGACCTTGTTTTATAATATGTAATGATGATATATTATATATATCATCATATATAGTGGTTGAGTAGTTTGACCGCTGAAAGGACAATTCGATGTCCGCAGGTTCAAACCCCGGTATGTAACAAGGAAATTTCGGATTTCGCGCAGATTTACTAAGTTAAATTGGTAATACTATCTACTGACAGTCAAGGAAAATATCGTGAGGAAATGTAAACCTGAGAAATGTTCTTGTATTGCCATGAGGAAATGTAGATTTCTCGGAGTTTGAAATCGTCAATACGTTGTGTGCTGGCATGGAGATTATGCACATACCTTCCTCCAGGAAAAGGTCTATGGTCCTACAGGGGATCTTTTTCAGTTCGATTTGATGATCATATTCATCTTATATCCCTTATACTACCTAAGCAGGGTCGGCACAACATGTTTTTCTTTTACACTCCCCCCTGTCTGATGTCGTTTTAATATTGACACTTTTTATAGACATAACATTTTTCGCACAATCCATCCATACCACTTTCGTTTTTCCTCTACTCCTATATTCGTCTACCATTATACTCAGAACTTTTCTAGTTACATTGTTTTCATCTCTCCTCATGAAACGCCCGTGCTATGCTAACCTATTACTCCTCAACTTCTCTGTCACTGGTGCTATTTTCAAACTTCCTCTAATGTACTCATTATTAATCTCATCCATTCTACTTTCACTACATATCTACCGTAACATTCGCATCTCTGCCACGTGTAGTCGACGTGATAACCATATTATAGAACCTAAATTAATAATATGAAAAAAAACAACAAGAAATACACATGTCATACTGTTTCTCTGCACATATGCCACTTTGTGGTAATATATAGCCTCATATATTAGTGCTTGGGCGGGTCGAGCATGCTGGTACTCTCGTACTGGCAAAGATAGCATCCAGCAGTCAGCTCGGCTTTGTCACCAATCGGAAAGGGAATTTTCCTTTCGTTTATAGAGAATATCGCATTATAACCAACAACAGCCAGACATTAATGACGGCGTAGTATCCACTTTTTCCTTGTATTTTGTATTCCATTTGGTTGGTATTTTTTACGATGTCATGTGACTAAAGAATCTAGAATAGGCACATTTGAATTATGTGACCAAATCATGCTCGAGATTAATTTTAATTGACAATTATTTTACCGTTAATTAAATATGACACATATATATATTTTTCTATCTACATATAATGAGAATGTAAATCTAACGTGTCTGTAGTTTTTAGATTTGTGAAAAATTATGTTACAGGTGTCTAGGAATAAGTAATAAAATAGATTTCAATATAATTCAATATCTCTGCTAAATCACTACGTTCAAAAAATCATAAAGCATATCCTCGAGTAACATTTAATCTTGGTTTCATTAAAATCGGTTCACTCTATCAAAAGTTATTGTAATTTTAATGACGACGCGACTTAAGTACGAGAGAAAAATATATAAGTAAATGGACTTAATACATTCAGATGATTTTATTAGTCGCTGTTTTTTCCTTTAGGTTCCACGTGGACGTAGTCAAGGGCACATCTAGTATAAAAATAAAATAATAGAGGTGGACCAATATGCGCGCATTACGTAATAAATTCTACATTAATTTCGATCGTTTCTTTTTTGTTTCACTTCTCAGACACTTCCAGTATTATTATAAAAAAGTTAAACACGCATTAAACTCTTACTTAAAAAAAGTTTGATCACAAAAGTGTGTCTTACCCTTGCTTATAAATAGATATGATTTTAAGTTAAATATTCTCTAACACTTGTCTAAGTTGACAGTTCTTATTCTATTCTCGTAATTAACTGTATCTCTATTTGCAGGAAAAAGAAGTTTCATAGTAAATTATGGATTTCGCGGATATAATTAATTTGAAAGAACTAAATAAATTAAACAATTTTAGACATTCACAAGTAAAACATAATTACTACTAGTTGACACTATTGACATCTGACAGTGTATTTAATCTGCCATTATACTGTTGTTCCACCTTACTCACTGTCACGTAATATACAAATGTTATAAATTGCTTATTTTATATATTTTATACATCATTTTCTTTTAACTAAAAGTAAAAACTTTTAAGTAGGAGCGAGAGGTAATCTCTCTACAACCTTCTGAAGGACCTTGGCCTGTCGGGAACTGGAGTAAGTTTTATTTTAGGAGGGGAAACAAAGGGTGGAATAAAAGGTTCCCAAAAAATTTGGGGAGGGGGGGGGGGGAAACGGGGGGGGGGGGGGGGGGGGGGGGGGGGAAGGGGGGGGGCCTCCTACAACCGGGGGGGGGGGGAGGGGGGGGGAGTTGTTTGGTTCCCCCCCCCCCCAAGGGGGGGGGGGCGCGGGGGGGGAATGGAGGGGGGGGAGGAGTGTCTCTCCTCACAATAACGATAACCAATTTAAAGTTGAATTTTCTTAATGAAAATCTGAACAAAAATATTATTCATAAATTGAAATTGTTTGCGAAATATCTGTATGTAATGGAACGTTTTTGAATGGTGACATCGAATTGAATGAATGGTATTCAGAGTTGCTTGCGTAAACAACTTAAATCCGATGTTGGCTAGAGAACGCTTGGACACGCTTTGACAATAAAGTATTTTAAACATGACTCCAACTAGATTTTAGGTTAGGTTTAGATTTTAGGTTTAGATTTTAGGCACTGCTGAGTAAAACTCGTGTTATACATTTGTTTAATTTTGTTTTTGTAATAAGACCGTTAGTTTTTATCTAAAATAAAAGATTATCACGATAGCTTAATTTAATGTACAGTTATTAAATTACTAAGAAACTACAATTTTGGGTTTCCTCACAATTCTTCTTCTCTTTTCCTTCACCGTCAGCCAACAGTGTTACTAAATTCAATAAGTAAATATACGCGAATTCCGAAAAATTATATATACAGTTATATTATTACTAGATATACTTTGCTTCCTGCAGACTCTTCGTCCGCACCTTTTTTCCGGTGTCGTTAATTTTATTAATCTTGTCAAAAATCGGTTACATTATGCAACTATGTTTATTATTCTATTTAAATATCATACGTTTGCTTCGTTACGTTAATTACATGTATTACATACTGTCGCCATTTTTAAATTATAATCCACAATGTTCCGCGCCGGAGGGTCCACAGCCCGATGGATGAACCTATTATTTGCTTCGTCAGTTACATCGGTGTAGTAGAACTTTGAAAGTATTACAATACACTTGTAATAGTATTACATACTCGGCAATGGCAGTAACAATCGAGAAGATTGAATGCCAAATTACACTAAAAAAAAAGTAAAATATCTTCCTTAGATACGCTGTCCGAAAAAATATATATAAGAGTGAAACAATCGGACGAAAAAATATAACAATGTGTGAGTGTAAAAATTATTCGTCGGTGTAAATCGCAAATTTATATTCGGTTGCTCGTGTCACGCATGCGCGAGACGAACCCAACCGCTATCCGTTAGGGGAGGGGGTTAGATGTCCTAGCGGTCGTAGGGGGTGGACGTATGCACCCCCGTCTTACGGCATAAATCGCGAACTGTAAAATTCAGTGTAGTGTTTGCAATTAAAAAAAAAAAACAAAACATGAAGTGACCTAAAAAATCGTGCTGTGAAAATTGTTTGGAAAAGTTGTCAGTTGTTTGTATAAAACGGATTGAACAATTTTTAAAAGTGAGTGTTCAAAGTATGTGCATTTTAAAGTGACGGTAAGTTAATTCAACTTAATTGTAAGTTAACCTTAGTATTTCTATTAAATAAAGTTATGGTTTAACTTAACTTTCAATGTAACTACGTGTGAATGTTACATAAGTGTCGAGTTAAGTTTGTTAAGTTTGAATTGTATATGTGGTATAATTTTTACAAATGATCATTCTAAATAATTCATAAACGAGACTAGTTATTTAATTGTTTAATTAGTTGTTTTTTAATGTTTATACGTATTTAGCATTTGCTTATAATCTCAATTGACTTTATGTGAAAATATGACCTAAATTATAGAGTTAAGTATAGAGAGAATTGGCTCTTAAGTGCAGCTACCGGCACACTCTTAAAGGGATATAAAATTTCAACATGAGTGTGGTGATTAACCAAGATGGCATTACAAAAAGCCCTACCCTAATTCTATGATTTATTACGATGTCTTCCTTCACCGAATCCATAGGCCCTTTGCTGGATTTAAACCTAAGTTCATCATTACAATTGCTATTATTGATCTAGTCTACACTTAAATGTGAGGCAAATTGATCACTATTCTGAATTTTAAAGAGTTTCACTTACATTATAAGTTGGAATGAATAATTTTAAAATCGAAATATACTTTATTCAATTTAGGCCCTGAGAAGCCGCGTATGAACGTCAAAGCTACCACCGGTTCGGACAAACAACCCAGTCATCGACAAGAACCGGCGAGAAACTCGATCTGGTTTATCTCTTCATGTTATATATTAATGTTGCGTTCAACAAAGTTATAGTAGGTCAAACGGTTACGCGTTCAAATAATGTCTCGACTAACGTGGCTTTGAATGCCAAAATGAGCTCGAATTTTCAGCTACGGAGACTTAACTAGATATTGCATTCAAATAGAGAATTTAACACCTAAGCTCTTATTTGTTTAGTCTCTGCCCACTTTATCAATTAAAATCAAAGAAGAGGTAAAATTAATCCTTTATAATGCTTTAATTTACTAGCTAAAGACTTTTAAGCGTTTATTGTATACTAGCGAGCCGCCCCAGCTTCGCTCGGGTATATATCCATTTTAATGAAATATTGTTAAGGGCAGTTTTGATCTACATGACATGTACAACGTATATAATATATTTAATTGGAAGGAGTAATACTGTGTAATATATACTATCTATACTAATATTATAAAGAGGTAAAGTTTGTGAGTTTGTGACGTTGTAGGGGGTAATCTGAGGAACTAATGGTTCGATTTGAAAAATTCTTTCAGTGTTATATAGCTAATTTATCGAGGAAGGTTATAGGTTATATACCATTACGCTAAGACTAATAGGAGCGGAGCACCAATGAAGAATATTAAAAAATCGAGGTTTTTTTCCTCTTGAGAGCTTCCGCTGCGTGTTAGCGTTAGCCCAAAGTAACTATTCCACGCGAACGAAGTCGCGGGCAGAGGTTAGTAAGTAATAAAACTGTATTGTATAAAATAGCTTTGTAAATAACACATAATTATTTTTGTAAAAAGACAAAAATGGTTACTGTGGGTTATACTTTAGAGATAAATATATACCATCGGGGACTTTTTTGTATCGATCTTTTTAAGATATACAATTCCGTAGTACATTAACTTGATCTATCTCGAAAGGTTTAGCCAGCGTTTGCGATTTAACCGCACAAGAATATATTTGTTACGACATTACACTACAAATCTTTACAGTTTTCGGTTTTTCTGTACTATAATATATATGTATTACATATAAACCTTCTTGAATCGTTTTATCTATTGCTAAATTGTCTTAAAATCAGTTAAATAGCTTAAAAGATTTAAGGGAACAGCGGAAGCGACTTCATTTTATACTATGTAAAGAATGACACGCCAGTAATAGACTAAACTTATGTAGGTGGTAGAGCCATGCTGAAACTATTACTGGTTTCAGCATAAATGGGTCGGCTCGCCCGGGGTAGTACCACCCTCTCACAGAAAACTACCGTGAAGAACGGATGCTTTCATTTGCGGTTTCACCAGTGGATAGAGTGATTCATGAGGAACGTCCTTTCGTCCGCATCCAATTTGTCAAGGCTTCCCTTCCCCCCCCTTCCTAAACAGGGCAGGACAACGCACTTGCGACTCCCCTGGTGTTGCAAGTGTCTATGGACGGTGGTGATCACTTACATCAGGTGACCCACCTGTTCGTTTGCCTCCTATGATATAAAAAAAAAACTTAACAATCACTCTAAACGCTAGTTTTATATATGTCTTTAAAAAGTATTTCTAAGAATGATTGAACAATAACATTACACAATGGATCATAGTAGGCATTAATGCTCACTCTAGGATTGGTCACTGTTGATTTACATCTGTTTCTATTGATAATCACGAGGAATGACAATAGTTCTTATCTATTACTAGCTGTGCCCGCGACTCCGTCAGCGTGGAACCTAAAGTAAAAAAGAACAGTGACTAATAAAATAATCTGAATGTATTAAACCATTTACTTATCTACTTTTCTCTCGTACTTAAGTCGCGTCGACATTAAAATTACAATAAATTTTCAGACAGATGGATAATTCTAAAAATGATTGAAATGTATTTTATTACTGTATGTAATGTATTTTCACAAAAATCTAAAAAATATAGACACGTTATATTTGCATTCTTATTATATGTATAAACTAGCGGGCCCGGCTGACGATGTTCCGCCCTGATAATAAAAAAAAACCTTGACAAATTATATACTAAAACGTTCCTCATGAATTACTTCATCCACTGATGAAAACCGCATGAAGATCCGTTCGGTAGTTTCTGAGTTTATCGCGAACAGACAGACAGACAGACGCGGTAGGGGACTTTGTTTTATACTATGTAATGATAGATTTCAAAGCTGATCACTATATGCTTAATTCAGCATGTAACTTGCAAACTATGCCATAGTTTAACTAATTCACCCTCGTCTACCTTTTCTAAAAGGTACAATTAGCAGTACTACAAAACGTTGCAACTTAATTCTTCAAGCGTAAATTGGTATTGACGGTTAACTTTGGATAGAGCATTAATCCTATTACAGTTTAGTCATAGATGACATTAGGTTGTTTACCTATTTAAGATCATTAAATCTATATTTACATTTAAGCATTGATCACGGTAACAGTTCTCTTAAGTTTTAGGTCAGTTTTTTTTTTTATTGTAGCTCGGCAAAGTGACTGTACTGTGCCTGATGGTAAGCACAGTACAATCCAAAAACAATGGCGACCACCGAAAGACATACTATCCATCGCCGGTCGCCACTGTCATGCCGGCCTGAAAGCGACCCAGTCAGGGATAGCCCCCCCCCCCGGTTGCTGGATATACACCGGCTGATCCCGGAACGCGACACGCCCAAACGTGCCACTATGGCGGGTGTTCCACCTGGTGTACGGTGGTCACAGACACCCCTACCACCCCGCAAAGTTTTCAATATGTGTAATCATAACACCGGTCAACGCGATTTTTGGGTCTAACTTCTACATGCTAAATTTTGGTTTCTCCTACGACGAAAATAAGGAATTTTTTTTCCGATTAAAGTTTGCTTTTGTAGAAACTAGAACAATTTTTCAATTTTTCGGCAAAAATTATTGATTTTTATATTTTTTTCTACACTTCCACTGTAAATTATAATTAGAAAACCTTTTTTTAGATACAAGAGTATTTTTTATTCAAGATTTGTGATAAACAATAACATATAGATGTAAAATAACAAGAAACTAATGTCTAAAAGTGAATATCTTTCGTATTTCTTTTATGCTCGTATGAGCTCTCTCGTATTAAACCCCGAATGTCATCTCCCATCATATTCTCGTTGTACTGCCCTTGATATCGCCGTTCAAAGTCCATCACATCTTGGTGAAAACGTTCTCCTTGTTCCTCGGAGTAGGCCCCCATGTTGTCTTTAAATTCGTTCAGATGTAGTAGTAATCTTTTGTTTATGATATAAACTAAATCATACTTATCGTCGTAAATCAGACCAAAGCAAACTTTATGAACTAAATATGATTATTTAAGTGTTTTTCAATGTCCAGAATCAGAATTTAAGCAAGAGAACAGAAACCCAAAAATTCTTCTAATTATAATTAGAAGTTATAGTAACAATAAATCTCAACAATAAGTTAAGACTAGTAACTGCAGTAAATTTAGTTTGAAATAAAGTAACTGTAGAAATATTAATGTAATAATGAATTTAATAATAATAAAAAATTAAGTATGAAATTATTAATATCCATGAAAAAGGTTTAAGTTAGGTGTAAGCTTTGATATAACTCTATTGTTAATAGAATAAAGGCAGTGCCGCAACGCATAAAAAAGGTAGTCCGGTGAAGCTGTTAAGACCTTGTTAGGTCAATAGCGTAGTCAGTTAGAAAAAAAAAACATAAAAAAGGCGCGGACCGTGAGTTTGGAATTTAAAAAAATGTAGCGACAAAGACGAGTAAGATGAAAATGCGAAATAAAAAAAGCTACAAAAGGACTTTTGAACCTTTCCCAAGTGAATAAAAATACTTATGTGGAGAATTCGGAATTTCGACGTATATCGCGTTTTTAACTGAAATTGCGGTCACTGAAAGACATAAAACTAAGGTACTGCAACGGAATATTGCTGAGTCAAATAGCGTGGTAACAGAGTTTGCTTCGAATAGTTATGTGTTTATCTGAACGGCCGGAGATAAACTCGCCCCATAATAAGTAGCTGCTTCTATGTTAGTTGACATACACATGTAAGTAAGATGGTGTATACCGGATGATAGAATTATAATTGTACCTTCACACGTTGCCCCAGAATTCCAAAAATAAAATAAATATAACAAAGTAGTAAAATGTAAAGTTAACAGTATTAGATGGAATAAAGAATTCTGAAGTAAAGTAATAAGATATAAAACTATACAGTGATGGATGGTAGAAGTAAGTAAAGGGTCAAATCAATATTCTCTGTTTTCTGTGTGTACTTTGGCAAAACCTTGGTCGGATGACGTCAACATTTTGCGTGACATTGTAGTTTTCATCAGTGATAATCTTGGTGTGTTTCTAGAAAGGATAGGTTACAATGGGCCTGATATATTAGTTTGAATAAAAGTCGAAAAAAATGGTTAATAGATAGAGTAGTGCAGCAAAAATTATCCAGAAAAACTTTGATAAAATAATTCATTCTACTTCATTCTTTTGTCCTACATAGGTTTTTTATTTGATCATAATTACAGCTGATAAATAATAATGTGCCGAAAGTTAACATTGAAACAATCATTAATAGTATAAAACAAAGTTCCCAACCACGTCTGTCTGTCTGTCTGTTCGCGATAAGATAAAAAACTACTGAACGGATTTTTATGCGGTTTTCAAATTGGATAAACTGATTGATGAGGAATGTTTTGTATATAATTTGGAAGGATTTTTTTTAATGGGGGGGGGACAACGTCGGCGGGGCCTTAACTTATAAGAACTGGTTTTTAAGTGTGTATAAAGCGATGATGGCTTAGTTGTTACTAGTCCGGTGAAGCTGTTAAGACCTTGCTAGGCCAATAGAGTAGTTAGTTCGAAGAAAAAAGGCTTAGTTGATAGCGTATTCGGACACCGTGTCTATGGACGTAGATTCGAAGCTTTCGTAGGTGGTAGAGCCACGCTGAAGCTATTACTGGTTTCAGCATGAATGGGTCGGCACGCCCGGGGTAGTACCACCCGATACACAGAAAACCGACGTGAAGTAACACTGCTTGCATTGTTGCGTTTCGTTCGGTTAGTGAGAGCGCCGGATGACCACCTCCTCTCCCTTCTTCCCTCCCTTCCTCTTCTCTCCCCGTCTTCTCCCTTCCTTCCAAACACAGGCTCGCAACGCACACCCCTGGTGTTGCGAGTGTCTATGGACGGCGGTGATCATTTAACATCATGTGACCCGCCGTTCATTTGCCTCCTATGATATTAAAAAAAAAGTTACTCGATTATATTCAATGCTAGGAGTAACTGACTCGGAGTTTTCGGTGAAGAAAAAGATCGTGATGAAACAATATGGTGGTAAGGTTTTTTCTAAGTCCGTGTGGCCAGCTACCACCTACAAGTTGAAAAATACATTACTACAAAAATACAAGCATTCAAAAATACATCATAGTTGCTTGATGACAGATTTTTAACTTGAGACTAGTAACTATTCGGACAGATTTTGAAAAATACTTTACCATCAAGAGTTCCATCATGTGTTTTCCTTTACTGTAAGCTCGAATTTATCACACTGGTTCAAGAATGCCCCAGATTTAGGACGAAGAGACTAGGGCATATAATGCTTTGTAACTTTTCGTATATATCCCTTCAATCTTTTGGGCTTGATGAGAAGGACCCTGGTATCAAATTATTTGAGAATTTTGTGAAGCATTTGATTATTAATCTCAAGGCATTTAACGGACTTTGAAATTACCACGACTCTCAGACTTACGCCTAAATCATGACTGACTAATTCTTCATAACCCTATTACATTATACTCATGCCACTCGTGAACGGAAAGACTGGAGTGACTCGTATCAAATTGCGACCAGAGAGGGTTGGTCTCTCTTTATATTGCTAATTCAGAATATATTTGTGCTAAACCAACAAAATTGAGAAAAAAAAGATATATGTAGTAAGTAGTAACTGTAATTGACGAGAAAGACTAGATAAAATCCTAAATAGTCAATAGGTATACTCATTCAAACTTGAGATATTGTACATTGAATTACGTAACGCTGTTTCGCTAAACATCCTGAGCATAAATATAAAATAAGTTCGTTACATAAGACTGAAGGAACATCGATCAAAACCACTAGCTCGCTATCGAGTTATCCATCTATGACATTGTCATAAATTCGCTGGTGTCGCTCGGCCGAGATCTGGAGCAATGGTTACGTTGAACCTAACCCTAAAATTTGTGATACATATTCTTACGAGTGATGAAGGAAAATCCGCAACGTGGCTTATCGCTGACGTTTTTATTGGTTCGTTTTTTATCCAAAATTATCTACCTTCTCTCACTGACAGATGCTCAAGATATATTACTTAGTTAAACTAGTAAGTTTCTCTGGCTTTGTATTAGCGTAATGGACTAATGTGATGTCATAACTGTCTGAACTATTTAAATCCATTAATAGTGCTTTCATATAAACAGTTCATTAGAGTCAGAATATATCTAAGAATTTGCACACAAATATCGTTTTTTTTTTTGCGATATTAAGTGTAGTGTGCAATGTTTCAACCCCCAAGGGTTTATGACGATTAGCATAGGGGTCGATGTCAGAGAAAAAATTAAGGGTCCCCGAGATTCAAATAAGTATCAATGACAATAATCACCTTAAAGTAGGTCACGGATTTAGTTTGGGCACTTCCTTAATAAAATAACACATATACACATACTGTCAACTTAAGTAATGCTTAACTTAAATATAAAGGCACATCTATCTGCATAAACGATAATACTACCCTTCAAAACATTTAATATTGAGGAATTTGCAAATAAATCATTACCAGGTATGGAATGGATATGTAGACCAACGAAGCATAAAAGTATTGGGACCAGTGTTCTAACATATTCGTTGAAATTATATACTCTAAGAAGCAGTTTTGATTTACCTTATAATATCCAATATAACTAAGGTATAATTGGAAAATTAATATGATATGAAATTAGCGTCGCAGATAACCAACAATTTTTAATAATAAATAAAAGACGCAAATGTTTACTGTGGTTATTCTCACGATATAGACACATATGTACCATTTATCATCAATATGAGCTCCCAAATCAACGCTGCAGTACGTACTGAATTTGTTTGCTGAATGGGTTTGCTAATTTGTTGGACAATTCTTTATTTTTTCATTTTTCACATGAATCAATCATTTTTCTAATTTATTTGTGTAATTTAATTTAATTGTATGGTTGTTCCAACAATAAAGTATTTCTTTCTTTTTTTCACTGTAGACTTTGTATGTATTTTTCAGTTGTACAAATCTGTGGTACGTTATTCTATGTATCTCAAACGGTTTAACCAGCGTTACCGATGTGAGCGCCCGAAAACTACCTCGTACAACTTCATTAGATTACATGGATATTTTTTTCTATGTAAATCTATATATATGAAACAAAGTGTGTTTAGTTACACCATTTATAATACAAGAACGGCTCGACCGATATTTATGATTTTTGAATTGTTGAATTTGTTTCTGCCCCGAGTAACAGAATAACCATAAAAATATCATAAAAATTTGGCGAAGAGAAAGTTACGATGAAAACTGATTTTCTAAAACATTCTGTATGAAAAAGCACTTTTGATTATACGTCGAGAATACGTTTTTTTTTGTTCGTGTATCACAAGACTGCTTATGCAGCAAATAGTTTAACAGAAAGTAGTGCAATAACATTACGTGAACCGTTTCAATTCGCTTCAGTAGAGTAAATGCCTTCCTGTCGTGAGCCACATTCATTTCAATGTGACTTAAATACTTTTTATTTCAATTTTTGTACATTTATTGGACTTAGTTTGGTCTGAATATTCATTTTATGTTAATAAAAAATTGAATTGAATTCAGGTAATAAGTTAACACAACATTTATGGATTCTGAGACGTAACGAAGCTTGCCGAATCATCTAATATAAAATACATGCATTATATACGTAGACTTTTTGGAATAAATTATCCAAACGATAGTGGAAACCGTATCAAAATCCGTTGCATAGTTAAGAATAACTATAGAATCCTACAGAGAAAAGCGATTTTGATTTCCATTGTTTATAACTATAATATTGTTTTTTTCTGTCATTTAATCCACGAGTTTATTATTTTCGTTCTTTAGTACTCATTCATACTTCTACAGTATTGTTTATCTATGCAAAAGTATTTGTTTTATTTGTAGAATAGATTCTAATAAATTTTTGCGTAGAAAACTGTGAAGTCATGGAATTGGACATAAGATAATTTGTTTCTATTCTATCTGCAAGCGATACAGACGGATAATAAATAATTATAGATAGTTATTAGCATTTAAATGCGTGTTGATTCGTGTTTGAAATTTAGCATCACATACGTATTATAATTACTGATGAAGGCGTGCCTCGTCCAGCTATTGAGTTATATGAAAATTACTAGCCTCAGATTGCATTCCCTGAATGCTAAAGTAGGTCGAAGCTCTGATGCATTATTTTAGACGAATTATTATGAAATGGAATTAAAGTTGGTATTTGGATTAATAATTTTGGGATAGATTAGACATCACATATTAAATGACCGTCAAATCTATCTGATGTCTGGTGAAAGTTACTTAAAGGTTATAAATTTTAGGTGGACTTTAGGCACTAATGAATATACTAGAGATGTAATATTGTTAGCTTGATTTAAGAATTACGAATGAGTATTTATTTAAACACCTTTGAATTTTAGGTATTAAACCATACAAACTAACGAAATCGGTGTCTCTATATACAACGTATGAATTAAGTAAATGAAATCAATATAGTTTTATTTCAGACTAAAGTCCATTTGGTTAGTATACATTTTTTCTTTTTTTTATATCATATGAGGCAAACGGACAGGTCACCTGATGTTAAGTGATCATCACCGCAGTCCATAGACACTTGCAACACCAGGGGAGTCGCAAGTGCGTTGCCAACCTGTCTTGGAGGAGAGGGGGAGTAAAGAAAGGGGGAAGGGGAGGGGAGGTGGTTTTCCGGCGCTCTCACAGATCGAGCGAAACGCAAAAATGCAGGCACTGTTACTTCACGTCGGTTTTCCGTGAGAGGGTGGTACTACCCCGGTCGAGCCGACTCATTCATGCTGAAACTATTAATAGCTTCAGCTTAGCTCTACCGCCTACAAACATACAACTTAAAAACTAGTGTTAGTACTTACATCTACTAGGAATAACAGCTAATTATTTTTGTAACACCACAGTGGTCTGTCGTACCCAATGCAACAGTATACAGGTAAAAGAATATATATATTTTTTATAGGTTCCCTTTGAATACAATCTCACCTGATGTTAAATGATGAAGTGATCAAAAACGGTAAACATGCTAAATCCAGAGGGATTAACTCTCAAATGCAGCTGCTGGAACACACCCATAGGTGCATTGCAACAGATTTTCAACTAAAGGGTAGTAGCTAGCCAAGCGGGGATAGAAAAAGGTCTACCACAATGTTATGGTCTCACCATGATGTTTTGGTACATCGAAAGTACCGTTTCATTCGCTAATAATTGGACTTATCGACACGCGATCTCTAGATGTTAACCACTGAACTGTCATCGCGTCAAAACGCTTTTATGACCAAAATAATTCTACACTATTTTCAAACCATTGCGCAAAAGGAGGGTAATGTTATTTGAGTGTATTCTGTTTTTACAAACTAAATTTCAGTGGCAAACCAATTTTCTCATTAATTGCAACACAACGCAAACCATATGCAAATTAATGTTGATTTAAATGTCTCAAGATATCACCCGATAGTCCTTGAAAACATTTATTAAAACTTAAATAGAGACATTTCAACGTTCACTCTCATAAAAGCTTTAGATATTAGTAACATTTTATTTAAAAGTATGGATGTCGAATATTGCTAAAATGAAATGTATATTGAAGTTAGAGAACGCTTTTAGTTTCAGCTAATGGATCATTGATGAGTATCTCTAAGTATCATTTATACTGTTTGTTGAAACGTTTCGTACGGTTTTAAGTCTATTATATTTACATAGAAGTAATTTATTTGGGCATCTATAATATCATGATCAAATTTTCATTTTATTTTGTGCCTTTTTTCGGATATAATGCTGTTCGTACATTTGTCAATCTCAAAGACTTATTTTATTGTATTCAAATTGTTATTTATAACTTGTTCAATATTCGTTTCTTGGTGTAGTTTGTTTGTTTATTAAATGAATGTTTCAAATTGCACACTGTTCTGTACTGAAATTTATAGTTGTTCTTATTAAGCAATCAATATGGGATTGTTTTCCGAACCGGTGGTAGTTTTGACGTTCATAAGTGCCTTCTCAGGGCCTAAATTGAATAAAGAGTGTTTTGATTGTTGATTTTTGAATTAGTCATCATTCTCACATCGTATGTATTGCATATTGTTAAGGATAACTAATTCCAAATGTTTATTAAGTGGACATTTAGTCAATATAATAACTTTAAACAAGACTATAATAAATACAGAGAGAACTTTTAGCTTATGGATTCACGTGGGGTAGGGTATGTGTGGAGTGGGAGAAACTAGGGCAGTTCCAGGACTTGCGCTTGTAGGTTTAACAGATCCCCTGAGAATCGTAAAAGCTCACCTTCACTGTTATTTCCCGCCCTGATTAGCCAATTGGTAGGAAACTTGCAGCGATATCAACATAACTATAACGATCCTGAGAATCGTAAAAGGTTATTGATTAGGAAACTTGCATAACACTTCCGAGTTATGCAACTAGGATTGACTTTTTTATTTTGTAAGTTGTATACTACATATGACTACGAACTCACCTAGAGTTAAATTATAATCAGGACAAGCTCTCAAACACAACTGCTGGAGTATATTTATGGGGCGCTTGGTGACAGAGTTTCAACTTGGGTTGGTAGTAAGCCTTTTCCGATGTTTGCATGCCAAGATGTTTTCCATTGCTGAAAGGTCGGCTCTTTAGAAGGAATTCGATACTATATCGATTGACGAGTGTTGAATTATGAACGCAACATTTCCTTCTTAATTTGTAAATTGCATGGTAGATGGCGCCACTGTGTCAATACTTTGATTTACATTGTCTGTGCTCTTGTCTGTTTAATGTTCTCTCTGTGTGTCGAATAAATTGTAGTTGATTTATAAAAGAATCTTTTCATTAAATACTAAAGTGACCTAAAATCCTACAACGAGATACATAAACAAGTTATTATTAAGCAAAAAAATAATACGTGCGTGTACCAGTGTACACACGTAAGTAGTGAAACTTCTTTATGACATCATTTTTCGAAAATAGATCTACTATATTTACAACTTTACAGAAAAAAAAAACGGAATCTGATCATTGTGAGCGCACCTTTAGAAATAAACATGGCGCGTAACCGAAAAACGTTACATACGTTTTTACATGCTCTAAAATTCCTCCCTACGTCGATAAAGAAGTTTCACTTCAATGACTCTCATTAAATTAAGGAATGATTATGATAAAGGTCTAACTTATAATAGTTTCTAGATTAAATATACAACCAAGTTTCCGTACTGGTTCCATGACCTAATAAATTATACGGAACGCGCAAATAGTTTGGCTTCATAATTGTAATTCTTGATTACAGAAACCCTAAAAAACGTCCGGAAATATTTGCCCCTTACAAAATAATAAATATTTCCATTCTTTCCGTCTCTCACTGAATTAAACAAAACCGCAAAGGCAAAAGAAATATTTTGACCTCTAACCGCAAACCTGTTTTTTACTTTACAAAAAAAATGTCCCAAATATTTACTCATTTTCATGACATAACATAGTATGCGTATTCTTTTGGGCTTTGTGTTAAACGAAATGTAGCGAAATTCAGTAAAAGTTTTCAAAAGTTGACAAAACAAATGGCACGAAAACGCACACATGCGTAAAGTAATATTGTAACGCCACACTGTCTTAGATAAAATGTGGAAGTAAGATGGCATATTCTCAACATCGGTAGTGAAAAAGAAATAGTTATGTGTTGATTAGATACGGGCGGATTGACGGGGCAGCTATTAAAAATAAGCTATCTAGCTAAGTTTTAACAAGGCGCTGTGGAAGCGCTTATGACGTATCTACAGATTTTTAGTTATAATATGATTGGGATGAAGTGCGCATCTGAGTGTTGGGCGACGAGAGAGAGGGGTGAGAGAAAACTACATGTGGCAGAGATGCGATTGCTAAGGTGGATGTGTGGTGTAACTAGAATGGATAAGATTAGGAATGAATATATCAGAGGAAGTTTGAAAATAGCACCAGTGCCACAGAAGTTGAGGAGTAATAGGTTAGCATGGTATGGACATGTCATGAGGAGAGATGAAGACCATGTGTTTAGGAAATGAATTTAAGAGGACTGTATCCACCACTCACCCGCACTAGGATGGATCCTCTTTTGTGAACGGGGTATCCCCGGACTTGGTTCGTGGCTTAGATCGCTGATTTTGATAGTAATAGGACACAAGTCTACACTAGCACTTGGTTTCTTTTAACGGTTTGTTAGATATCTGTACCGGTTTTGCAATTGTTTATACGCAGATCACACAGAGCGGTTTTGTATGTTGCTAGATTCAAAGTTAACTCAGTTGCCATAGAGGGCAGCACTTGCGAACGTTTTAAAGGTGCGTTCACGAAAACTAGTGGACAGATACATTCCTTTCAAACGATTAATATCATTTAATATCAAAAAAGATTTGTGCTAACATATAAATTATTACAGATAACAAAAGTACGGAACACCATGTAACTAGAAAAGCTTTGAGTATGAAGGTCGATGGATATAGGAGTAGAGGAAGACGGAAAAAGGTATGGATGGATTGTGTGAAACATGATATGTGTGTAAAAGGTGTGAATATTGAGATGACATCTGATAGGCGAGAGTGGAAAAGGAAAACATGTTGTGCCGACCCTATTTAGGTGGGTTAAGTGTCTGATGAAGTGTCAGATATTTTTGATCAATATTTATCTAGTAAAACCTTAGTCATATTACGTGGTTTATCTAACCTTTCTTGCAGAAATAGGACCTCAACCTAATTCAAACACTAGAATAAGTATGTAATATCTAAATTAATCTATGTTCTATTATTATTATTAATAGCTAACCCGGGCACGGGTTTTTGTATCTCAGTTATTACATATTGAATTAAAATGATGAAAATTAAAACGTGGAGCCATCTATGAGATATCTATAACAGTCGGTACTACAGTTTTCTGACAACAAACTAATTTAAAGCGGCATCTGTTCGAAGCTGATAAAACTAACAATTAATAACAATAATCAACATTGGCTATCGTTTAAGTTGTAATTAAAGAACATTGAGGGCATTCATCGAAATATAGATTACCTTATATCTCAAGTTGGATAAAGTTATACATAAGTGCCAACTTTTATGAAGACCTGTTGAATAGTTTTGGAGGTCATCGTGGACAAACATCATTGCACAGGATTTTTATATATCTATATAGTGAATTACAAACAATTAAAATAGTATACAAATTTATTAACATAAATGGAAATGTATATACCAAAAAAGGATGAATTTTGATTTTATCTTATTTAGTATCGTTATCGTTAAACATATATCTGTGTGTATGTGTAAGTATGTATAAGTATATGTTGGGTCCAGTAGCATATCAAAATGAGTGAATGTATAGTTAAGTATTTATACTACGGGACTTTATGAGCATTTTCATATATATAGTTTGTAGTCCCGCACTGATTATAAAAAATCCTTGACAAATTATATACCAAAACGTTCCTCATGAATCACTTTATCCACAGGTGAAAACGGCATGAAAATCCGCTCACTAGTTTTTGAGTTTATCACGAATATTTGTTTTATACTATGTAATGATAATGATATATATAGGCCAAAGGTATTTCATTTCTTATGTGTGCAAACATTGATACACGAATTATGTAGGGCACGTTCGCGAGATTGAAAAATAAGCACTTTTAATAAGATATATTTACTATCAAAAGAATACACTTTTATTATATTAACTTTAAAACTAAAAGATAACTATTGGAAGGTATATAAGGTAAGGTATATAAGGTAAGGTATATAAGGAAATTTCCGATGTTACATGAAATGATTTTTTTTATTTCTAGTCGTTATCAATTCTATTCACGGATTTCTTGAATTAACATAATAATGAATAAAATTTCTCGTTTGATCTAATCACGCTGCATCTCGTGGGATGGACAGAGAATGAGTTCATTAAGTTTTGATTCTTATTGCATTGTTAATACTAGAAAAATTGCAATGTCTATTGTTAGTCCGAGATTAAGAATTTACTAGTACATAGAGGCCTGTTAAGCGCATTATTTATTCTAAATATCAATACGCATTTACATATGAAGTAAGCAATAATGGTGAACTTTAACATAAAATCGGTTAAAAGACCACAGAGTTAAGTAGTACAGAAATCAGTTTATTTAAAGAAATAAACCCACAGTGTATCTGGTCAGTAACAGTGACTGACGACGAAATTAGTAGGTACATCCATCAGGCCGTGGACGCTCTGCCGGTCGACATTGTAGATTATAATTTATAGATGGCAATAAAAGATAAGAATTAAGGCACCGTAATGGAAATAATCTTAATGGACGATATGTAATACATGTAATTAACGTAAAGTAGCAAACGTATAATATTTAAGATGAATAATAAAAATAGTAAGATTCATCACGTCACGCAAAACATCACAGAAAACCGATGTGAAGGGGGGAAGGCAGGAGGGTGAGAGGGGTCTCCGGAGCTCTCACTGATCGAACCTCCCCTCTCCTCTTCTCTCCAAACATAGGTTGGCAACGCACTTGCGACTCCGCTGGTGTTGCTAGTGTCTATGGGCGGCGGTGATCACTTAACGTCAATGACCGGCTTGCTCGTTTGCCTCCTATGATATAAAAAAAAATAACGATAGCAAACAAAAAGGACCAAGAGTCTGCAGAAAAATAAATGTGTATAGTAACATAGCTGTATATATAGAGTAGTGCTTTGAGCCCATATCTGTGGATTCAAGTCCCACACATAAATACTATTTGCGTGCTTATATAGTTTAATCAAGATGTTTTCCTTTAGCGGAACGTCCGACTTAGTTATAAAGATTCGAACATGCTATCAAGTAATCGATTATCGCTTCAATAAAACATATCATGGATATAAATTTACGCGTAACCAAAAATAAAATTGTATGAAGATTCTCACGTAGTTTATAAACTTTTATAAACAGTAAATATTAAAACGGCATATAATTGAATTAAGTCGTATATGCACTTAGACGTCATATATACTTACTATTATAAGACTAGTCATGTTGTACGCATCTGAGTGCTGGGCGACGAGAGAGACGGATGAGAGAAAACTACATGTGGCAGAGATGTGAATGCTAAGGTGGATGTGTGGTGTAACTAAAATGGATAAGATTAGGAATGAATATATCAGAGGAAGTTTGAAAATAGCACCAGTGCCAGAGAAGTTGAGGAGTAATAGGTTAGCATAGTATGGATATGTCATGAGGAGAGATGAAGACCATGTAACTAGAAAAGCTTTGAGTATGATGGTCGATGGATATAGGAGTAAAGGAAGACGGAAAAAGGTATGGATGGATTATGTGAAACATGATATGTGTGTAAAAGGTGTGAATACTAAGATGATATCTGACGGGAGAGAGTGGAAAAAGAAAACATGTTGTGCTGACCCTACTTAGGTGGGATAAGGGTAAAAAGATGATGATGCACTTAGACGTCACAGTACATAGCATCGTAAGCCCGTAGTCGCTAGTAGTCCGCAAGTAGAATTTATAACATTTTACAAGTACATTAGCAGACGATGCCGCAACTTAAGATTTGCCAAACTTTACCAACTCAACTGTGATAAAGAAAGAGCGAAAGCGTGGTCGTTTCATTCAACGTTACGATTGATCGATCGCTCCGTCGAACCTTTTGTGCGGAATCAGTAGACGTTTCTATCACATTCAGGCATAATTCCTTTAATTCTGATTCGTTTGATGTGAAATTTATTATTTCACAAACTCACAACCTTGTACATTATATAGCCTATACTAATATTATAAAGACCTAGAATTTGTGAGTTTGTATGTTCGGGGTAATCTCCGCTACTACTGAGCTTGTTACGGAAATTCTTACATTGTTAGAAAGGTATATTATCTGTGAGTGCTATAAACTATCTTTTATTTTGGTAAATATGTATTTTCAATAATCAGTCACAATAAATATATAATAAAATAGGCGATAATTCTATAATATGGTGTGAAATAAAGGCGTTTAAAACAAAGGGATGAAATCTGTTGCAAAAATAGTAATTACTTTTAACTTTAGAAGAAGTCTGTGACACCGTATATCTAAGTTTAATATCTCAGCCAAAAAGATGGTTTTTTTGTCAAAAGTAAAATAGATTTTACAAGATTAAGTTTGGATACGGATTTCACTTATACATTAAAAATACATATAAAAACAAACAACTAAAATAAAATTGAAATTTCATGGAGATAAAGTTTAATTTTTACAGCATGTTAATTGACGGAGCTGGTCAGAAGATAATGCAAAATAAGAACTATAAGCTAGTGAAGTTATTGCGTTGTCGCTGTCGCTGACAGTGCGAGAATAGTAGGTGGAGCACGGAAGTGAGGGGCACAGGAGCAATCTAAGGGGTACTGGAAATACATTTCTCACTAATATACTCATATATATGATAATTATTATCTCAGTTGCATCCGATAAGTAGTGCTGTAATCAGATTTAAGGTTTATTTAAGGAGATTTTAAGAGATCGAGTGGTATTTATAAAATCCGTGGCAATATCCAGATAGAAAAGGTGTTAACTGAACTAAAATCTCATAGACTTCGCGGGTCTGGTCATCTACAGAGAATCGGAGATGATCGAGCAGGCAAAAATACATACAATAAAAATGTTGTAAATACGTGTATATTCGCATATGGTGTATTTTGTTTAAAGTTGGCCACCAGCACAGCACAATAACGAGATATCTCGTAGTTTGTAAACTTGCCTAGGGGGCCCACTACAAGTTATAGACCTAGATCTTTCTTTATTTGCCATATTTGTACAGCTACAAGCAGTCGTAATATATCGGTATAAATATGCATCGGCGTCTTCAGGAAAGAGAAAAAAAATCATGGTTGACTTATATGAATCTCTGTGTTTTGCTGTTTCAAATATAATTTCTGGATTTACGTTACGTTGGGGTCTGTAACGGCATTTTGGCTTCACCTTTGTCGGATGAAACCAGGATGCTGTACAGGTTAGCCAATGTTGCTATCAATAGGAGGTAAATAGTGATTATATGTGTATAGTGTCTATTATAAATGCCTTCCAACAAGGGTGGCATGGTCGCTTTGTGACCAAACTCTTATAAAAAAAGAATAAAAAAAAAAGTTTTAGATAAAACTACGATATAATTTGTACCATGTTTTTCTTCCAAATACAGCATTTTTTTAACTTCTTCATTATTACTATTTACTACAATTACCCTTTTAAAACATAATAATTAAAACAAGATGGCCACTCAGATCACTTTCGCGAAAAGTATCATAGCAGACAATGTCTTAAATACTTCAATTTCAAAGACGCTACCTAAAATAAACTATATAATACAATTACAATCCTCTTTAACTCACCCTCCGGACAACAAAGGTGTTTATTTTGTAACCGAAATATAATAGCTCACAAGCTGCCCTATAAGAAAGGCCCTAGAAATGAATTTATATTGCCCGACAGTATTCTTCGTCGATTCACTCAATAACTCTTTTGTGCGGATCCAGCCTTTATATTCTATAGCTTCCTTGGCTTAATCGATTTAAGTCGAAAACTCATTCCCATTAATTTTTGTTATTGTTGCAATTGTATTGATGTCTCTCAAGTCTGTTATTTATTACTAAATGTGCTCGCGACTCTGTCCACGTGGAACTTTATGTGAAAAACAGTGATTAAGAAAATTTACTTATCTACTTTTCTCTCGTACTTAAGTCCCGTCGTTATTAAAATTACAATACCTTTTGATAGAATGAACCGATTTGAATGAAACTAAGACTAAATGATACTCGAGGATATGTCTTATGATTTACAGTACTTTAACAGTGACGCTTGTTCAAACAGACAGATAGATAGACAGAAATTTTGCTGAAAATGATTGAAATGTATTTTATTTCTTATTCCAAGACACCTGCAACAATTTTTTTCCTAATCTAAAAAGTACAAACACGTTAGATTTACATTCTTAGTATATGTATAGATCATGGTCTTGTAAATTAATTTGCTTTTCGTGAGCCTTAAATATGTATGACAGCTGTAATACGATATCGTTACTTACTTACAACGAAGTGCGTGACTTTACAAAATGAATAAAACTTAGCAGATGAAGATATCTTGCCTATTAATACTTGTTAGTTAGTTTTATTGTTTGGATTTAATTACATTTGTTGGGAATAGGTTAAAATTGTTAAAACCTAAAAGCAATTAGTGTTGGAAAGGTTTGGTACTCTTGCTAACTAAATTTGCGCCGGTTTGATTGAGGTTTATTTAATTTAGGTTCTTGTTTGTCTGGCAAAATGTTTTATTTTTTAATTAAATAATATCTTCATTTATCTCTTTAAGATTTATAATAAATTACTTAAAACTTAAAAACTGAACCAAATGGTTTAATTTAAGTGTTATTGTGTCATTAATTACATAATATAAAATTAAAAATTCTTTGAGAAGCCAAAAACAAAATTGTTTCCATTTATCTCTAAACTATGTCAACAGATATGTAGGAGCCGAAATTGGATCAGGGAGAACAATATTAAAACTCGGAGTGCATTTTTAAAAGGATTGATTAACATCTCCAATTACAAATAAACGAACGTAATAATTTTACCGGCTTGTAGTTTTTATTTCACTCTATCTTGTGACCAACCATCGATTAACATTCTGTAAAAAGTAAACTTTATCTCCATGAAATTTCTATTTTGATTTAACTATTTATTTTTACTAGTGGGCGCCCAGTGGTTGACATTCGACCATAGGTCATTGATTTTTTAAAGTTTGAACTTTATTAGGGTTCTTTTGTCAAAGGGTATAACTTCTATAATCAAAGTTTTTCATCATGGCTACTCAGTTATTTGGCACTTTTTTTTAAATTATATAAACATAAACTAATATCTATGTTTAAATGAAAATGAACTTAAATTTGAATTGCTTTACTCTTATGACAACATGAAGCAAAGTGGCATGAAGTGAAAGCAGTCCTGTCGCCAAAAAATTTTGCCATTCAATAAGACCAAAGAGAATAATAATTATTTCAGTGATTCCATAAATTTACTAAAGATAAATTATTTATCCAAGAAATACTATTGTATATTATGAATTTACATATTATATTATTATAAAATTAACCTACAATTTTACCAGTTGATTTAAAAGGGCATGTAAGGCATGCAACGTCAGTCATGATAAAAATATTGAAAAGGTAATAGGAACGTAACAGTAAAATGACGGATGTCAAAATATCTTTCTCGTTTACATGTGTGTATATGTTGTGTAAAATTCAAGCAGTAATGCATTTTATATAAAAAAATAGCTTTGTGCACTTTTCCTCCATATAATCTTTAACTATGCCAAATTTCACGTTCATCCGTTCACGCAATTCGCTTAAAAAGGGGTACAAAGTTTTGGCTTCACGTATTAATGTAAATGTAAATGTGAAACCTGTATCCAAACTTAATCTATTTTACTTTTGACATAAAAACCATCTTTTTGCCTGACATATAAAACTTAGATATATGATATCGCGGCCATTTTATAGCTAAAAGTAATGAATATTATTTTGCTAATAGATTTTATTCCTTTATTTCAAACCGTTCAAGCAGCATACGCCATATTATAGAAAAATATACTTACCAAAATAAAAAAATTGTCTATAGCACTCAAAGATAATATACCTTTCTATCAGTGAAAGAACTATCAAAATCAGCTCAACAGTACCAGAGATTACCTCGAACATCCAAACTCACAAACTTTACTTCTTTATAATATTAGTATAGATCATTTCTTAATTGCCGAAGACGATAATATATAAAATACTTTAGCATAACTAGAAACTACTAAGCGGTTTTATGATCTACTTAAATAAGGTCAAACGTATCAACAACATATAATATAGTTTCCAAAACAACTCCATCGGACAGATAAGGCATTATTCCAAAAACACTACTAATAAAAGTGACAAAGTTTCCACTCAGCGAAATTCTTATCTATTCGCAAAGTTTTGTAACACAATCGGAAAGTTCACCGTCGAACCTGTCCTCTGGGTAGACCGTGGCCGCTGTAAATATAATAAGAAAGAATAGGACAAAGGACATATTACGTGTTTTGTCATACTTTATATAAAAATCTCTTCATAAGAACAAATACAGACAAGAGTAATGCGTGATCCTTATAGCTCAAATTTCAAGGGGGATTCAGGAATATTCAAAATCAAAATACATCATTTAATTTAGGCTCTGAGAGGGCACTTATGAACGTCTAAGTTACCACCGGTTCGGAAAACAACCCAGTCACCGAGAAGAACCGACAAGAAACTCGACCGGGTTTATCTTTTCATGATACATATGTTTACAAACATAGATAGTTAAATTCGCTTTAGGCAGATGCACAGAGAGGGGCGTCTTTTTCAGACATGACCATCGTTCACATATTAATGCACCGTATAATAAGCCTTTATGTATTAAAATCTGCTTGACATGGTGTTTGAACTCACTATCTGGCAAAATCGGTAGTGTACTTCGAGACTTTGTTATAAAATCTAACACTATTACCTAAAAACTGTTATGGGACTTAATGAGCCGGAAACATGGAATAATCAATTTGTTGTTGTTTCTAGTATTTAAATTATGTTGGACCTATACTAAGTCTAGCTTATTTAAGTTTTTGGGGGCATACATTAGATTATAAATCTTACAACACTGCAACAACATTACACATATCACTTCCACACACGTGCACGCACACGTGCTTACACATGAAAGTGGAAGGGTTGTACTTTTTCGCTTATCGAACTGAAATAGTTTAGAAAAATATCCGACACAAAATACATATAAAAGATGTCGAGGTAGTCGAGGTCGAGGCTTTGCCCAACTCCTCCTGCCACCGTAGCCGGACCTGAGGGGATGGGCCGGGGGTTCATCTCCTCTTTGCACAGGTCCGGCGGACGAGGGAGGCAGCTGGTGTGTACCCAGTCTGCCTCTCTATATATAGGAGCCCGGCGGTAAAAGGCGGTTAGCAAGCTCGATCCCTTGCCGCCCCAACAATAACGGTCTGTCGGTACACCGTGGGGTTTTAGTCCGTGCGAGTCGGACATAACCCACCCTCTCCCCCGGGAGGGTGGCGTGTCTATAAGGGATTTCCCCACGTTAAAAAAAAAAGATAGGTCGCGAATTGCATGTATCAGGCAACAGCCCAAGCCGAGGTGTGTCGTGCACCCTGGAGCTAGTTGCCTAAATATGCGGGGTGGTAGGGTGTCTGTACCCGATTGGATCGCGACCACCGTACACCAGGTGGAACACCCGCTATAGTGGCACGTTTGGGCGTGTCGCGTTCCGGGATCAGCCGGTGTATATCCAGCAACTATGGGGGGGCGGGGCTGTCCCTGACTGGGTCGCTTTCAGGCCGGCATGACAGCGGCGACCGGCGATGGATAGTATGTCTTTCGGTGGTCGCCATTGTTTTTGGATTGTACTGTGCTTCCATCAGGCACAGTACAGTCACTTTGCCGAGCTACAATAAAAAAAAATATATAAAATCGGCTGAGTGCCTTAAGCGTTCGCCTTAATAGTCCGGTGAAGCTGTTAAGACCATGCTAGGTCAATAGCGTAGTCAGTTCGAAGAAAACATTAGATTATCAAGATTGTATTTTGTTGTACTGAGAGATTAAGTTTATAATTATACTCTTTTATCTTATATTATATTATATTATATCTTATATTATAGTAAACTATTATAAAGTATACACGTGCCGAAAACATAAAATGAAAATAGCTCGTGAAAATAGAAGCTTAGGACTTTTATTAAATCGTACAGAGAAGAATATAGTGCGACAAATAGACCAGCTGATATAAAGTCAAGGTTGAAAATTTAGGACGATAGATAGATTAAAGCGTAAGAATATTGTGTGATGTCGAATAAATACATTTTTCTTTCAGCTTGTATATCACATGAATGAATTTAGATTTTATCTTATGCTTTACATTTTTTAAGTGAAACTCCTTACGACATGGTAGAGATGTTTTTTTGTACTTATACGTTAGGCGTTACGTATTACCGTTGCTATAGCAATGTAATTAATATGGTAATCGTTACCATTAAGTTTGCATTTTAAAATTATATTATAATATTCGGTGAATAAAGTAACGATTAACTTTTATATATATAATAGACAATAAAAAAACAATTAATAGTGAGAAGAAAACTTGTATGATATTTTTAATTATAGCGTAGTGTAAATATTTCCAAATTATTATAATTGTCTCGTTATATTTAAAAATTAGTTAAATACAAAGTACTTTAGTAGTGACGCGTGTTCATACAAATAGACAGACAGACATTTCTAAAAATGATTGCAATGTATTCTATGAATTATTCCTAGACACCTGCAACAATTTTTTTCATGAAAATCGAAAAAGTACAGGCACGTTAGACGTTTACATTCTTATTATATGTATAGATTACACTGAGAGACTATTTAATATTATATAGATAATAATTGTTTGTAATGAAGAAAATAAGATGTTTCTTGTATATTGAATCAAATTATTAATCAAATTGAACTAGTATTTCATATCTAATAATTTACATCAAATATTAATATGGAATAACTAACAAATTCATACGGAAAATAATCCAAATAAGTATTTTAATTTGTATGGAATATATTTCCGCTCAGTATACATCTGTCTACACATATAATAAGAATATTAATCTAGCGTGTCTGTACTTTTTAGATGTTAGTGAAGAACATTGCTAGTAGGAATAGGTAATAAAATTTCATCATTTATAGAAATGTCTGTCTGTCAGTTTGTCTGGGCACGCATCACTGCTAAAGTACTTCGTTCACAATAAAATCCCACAAAGAAAATTATAAAACATATCTTCGAGTAACATGTAGTCCTTGTTTCATTAAAATCGGTTTACTCTATCAAAAGTTATTGTAATTTTAATGACGAAGCGACTTAAGTACGAGAGAAATGTAGATAGGTAAATGGACTTGATACATGCAGATAATTTAATTAATCACTGTTTTCTTACATAAGGTTCCACTCAGACGAAGTCGCCGGCACATCTAGTTTAAATATATGATTGTACATATGGAAATTAAAAATATTAACTCAGAATAGAATAATTACATTGTTTAATTCTAAATTTTACATATAAATTATATAACTTCCATTTACTCCGCGTATACACACGCCAAGTTTTTTTTTTTTGTTAAAATATTTCGATAAGAAAACCCAGTGTTACGAAACATTAGAATTACATGCGTACAATGTTGGTTTTCACTTAGGAAAGGTTACAACAATCCCGGCGGTATTACGTGTTTCAATTTCTTTCGTTCCGCCCGCCATGATCGAATCTGGTTGTTTGCTGCATTAATGAATACGCCATTGCTTTATAAATAACATGGGATTTTATTTTTCTGTAGTTTGGATTTGGAATAATATCTATACTAATATTATAAAGGTGGAGGGTTTGTTTGTTTGGTTGAACGCGCTAATCTCAGGAACTTGTAATTCGATTTGAAAAATTATCTCAGTGTTAGATAACTCATTTATCGAGGATGTCTATAGGCTCTATATCATCGCTAAGGCTAATAAAATCGAAGCACTAATGAGGAATGTTTTAAAATCGGTGTTCTTTCCCCGTTTGAGAGCTTCTGCCCCGTGTTAACGTTATCCCGAAGTATTTTATCCTCTTCTATGCGGACGAAGTCGCGGGCAAAAGCTAGTGATAAATAAACCAAGTAGTATTCTGAAGTGGTAAAAAAAGTTGAGTTGAAGCGATAGTAGTTCCACGTGATTTGATCCCGGCAATCCGACGGGAAACGGGAAAATAGCGAGGTCAGAAAAATGTGATAAATCACTAGAATTGTTTCCAAACTGTTAAGCCGATGATTGATACCTTTCGGTGACCTGTACACGTTTTAAGTTTTATTTGATTTGAGATCATGGTGAATTGGGTTACGTATTAATAGTTTATACAGTTTATCACAATCATTAGTAGTTGTTAATGGATAAAGTGGATGCTAGGTTGTATGTAAATGAACATTTTTTTTTTTTTTTTTTATTGTAGCTCGGCAAAGTGACTGTACTGTGCCTGATGGTAAGCACAGTACAATCCAAAAACAATGGCGACCACCGAAAGACATACTATCCATCGCTGGTCGCCGCTGTCATGCCGGCCTGAAACTGCCCCCCCCCCCTCCGTTGCTGGATATACACCGGCTGATCCCGGAACGCAACACGCCCAAACGTGCCACTATAGCGGGTGTTCCACCTGGTGTACGGTGGTCGCGATCCAGTCGGGTACAGACACCCTACTACCCCGCAAATTTACCATTGAAGAATACTTTTACTGTAAGTTACATGATAATTTATGTTATACTTACAAAAATTTTGAATAGCTGCACTTCGAGAAGACCGGCATGATATAAATACTAGCAACTGTGATAAACTGGTCGTCCCATGTCTCAGACTCAGTGAAACTATTAACAGTTTTTAGGTAACAGTGTTAGGTTTTACGACAAGTCCCAAAGTACATTACCGATTTGCCGGACTGTGAGTTCAAGCGCCATGACAAACTGGTTTAATGCTGTCAATGGGATATCATAGAGTGTATATCTCATGATGTCTTAAATTGGATCCCATCTGTGCATTTACTAAAACGATTGTAACGTGTAATGTATTTTTAAATATAGTTTTATATATGTTAAAAAGATTAACCAGATCGAGTTTCTTGCCGGTTCTTCTCGATAACTGGATTGTTTGTTCGAACCGGTGGTAGTTTTGACGTTCATAAGCGCCTTATTAGGGTATATTATATAAATTATTTTTGATTATCTATTTGTGACCCAAAGCATTGACGTGGTAACATTTTCGCCCATCCAATCGATTTTTAAAACTTTGTCTATGTCAAGCGGGTCTTAATTCATAAAGGTTATTATAGGGTCGATCAGTATGTGAATGATAGCGACGTCTGGAAGTGACGCCTCTCTCTGTGCAACCACTAAAAACGAATGTAGCTTTATGTGTCTATTGTTGTAATAATAAAAAAAAAATATGTTAGTTATTATGAAAAGATAAACCAGATCGAGTTTCTTGCCGGTTCTTCTCGATGACTGGGTTGGTTTCTGAACCGGTGGTAGTTTTGATGTTCATAAGTGCCTTCTCAGGGCCTAAATTGGATAAAGAGTATTTTGATTTGATTTTGATTTTGACTTTATAATGAACCAGAGTTTTTTAAGTCGGTCCATGTTTTGTTGAAGCCACACTATCGTGGTAGACCTTCTTCGAGTGTTGGTGAATTTGAAAGCCAATTACAATCCAGACTTAGCCTGTTACTATTTTTAACAAGCCTACTCCTTCCTCAAAGGCCGGCAATGCTACTGTAATGCTCCTCGTCTCGTAGGTATCGCTGAGCGGCATTGATGACTTACCACCAGGTGACCTAGCTGTCCTTTTGCTTCCAATTGTATAAAAATAAAAAGCTACATTGTCACCTAATTAACATTAGGTTAGGTTATAATCTAGCGTTAAACCTAAAAAAAAGGTGATCGAAAAATACCTCACATTTACAATTTCTAACGAACTTAATAATCTAATACAAACCATTTGTTCTTAAATTAGTACTCACATAATTTCTGGAAATAACCAAAATAAACATTAATTCCGACAGACGTTGAAGGGATTTCATTCGTTTGTGAAACCATTTCAAAGAATTATTCCGGCATAACTCGAACGTGCGATGTTTATAATGACTGTTCATTTGTGAAATCTTCATTGTTTACTGTCACTTAGAATAAAATAAATTACATTTTGTTTTGTAGAGAATTCCTTTGTTCAATTCTCCTGTACATCAACTCTACTGTCAACAATAGTGTCGTTATATTTCAAAATGACCTAAATCTAATTTTAGCCGTACCTAATATTTTACGTTATTCTTTCATGTTCTTCAAATTCTGGACATGTAATATGAAGATCGTAAAAAAAATCTATAAACCTTATGTAAGGCAAAATTTGAACTTAGTTCTCAGTGTATAAAAACTATAAATGTTAAAAAAAATTGTCATTTTTTTTATATCATAGGAGGCAAACGAAGAGGTGTGTTACCTGATGTTAAGTGATCACCACCGTCCATAGACATTTGCAACACCAGGAGCGTCGCAAGTTCGTTGCCAGCCTGTGTTTGAGGGAGCAGGGAGTGGGGAAGTGGAGAGGGTCGGAGAGGTGGGTATCCTGGGTATCTGGCGCTCTCACTGACCAAACGAAACGCAACAATGCAAGCACTGTTACTTCACTTCGGTGTTCCTGTGGATCGCGTGATAGTACCCCGGGGAGCCGACCCATTCATGCTGAAACCAGTTATAGCTTCAGCGTGGCTCTACCACCTATGTTATATGAAGGATTTAAACTGGATTTAGTTCATTTTGGAATGTAACGACACACTTTTCATTAATGAAACAGGTGTAGTTCTTTCATAGAGTTGATGTCGTTGTATATTACAAAATATAGTACGTTTAATCAAAGAAATAAGTAACTTAAAAATTCAATTTTGTGGAAAATGTATTCAAAGTCTCACCAAATAAATTTATTTAAAAAATATATGAAGCGCTTTAAGTCAGTTCTAAAATTAGGGATAAGTAGTTAAATTATATTGCTATTTTGTCGTTGCAGAAAATATCATCATTTGTAATACAAAGGCGTTTAAATAAACGTTTAGAAAAGTTCGTAGTCAATTCAATTTCTTATAAAATAATTTCAATTCAGACGGAGTAACAGGATAATGCACTACGATAATTAGCATAAAATTGAATTAAGTCGCAATGTTACCGAAAAATGTACGTATATTTTATGAAACAAAATGATATAAACTGAAATAGTTTTTTTTTAAAGTAAATAAGATAATTATTTTTTGTTAAAACATCGACTTATTCCACTTTATTTTAATCTATTAACTACTAGCCGTGCCTGCGACTCCGTTCGCGTGAAAAAAACAGTGACTAATAAAATCATCTGAATGTATTAAGTCACTTTACTTTTCTCTCGTACCTAAGTTGCGTCGTCATTAAAATGACAATAACTTTTGAAAGAATGAACCGATTTTAATGAAACCAAGACTAAATGTTACTCTTAATCTAGGATATGCTTTATGATTTTCTTCGTAAGGTTTCATCGTGAACGCAGTCCTTTAGCGGTGATGCGTGTTCAAACAAACAGACAAATAGATAGATAGATAGACAGACATTTCTAAAAATGATTGAAATGAATTTTATTACTTATTACAAGATACCTGCAACAAATTTTTTCACAAAAAATTCAAAAAAGTACAGACACGTTAGATTTACATTCTTATTATATGTATATAGATGTTCAGAGGCTAAGTTTTTCACACGTTTAATTAAAAATGAGAATGACAGTCGTCTATTTTCGTAGTTTTGATCATACTGAAGTTAACTTACTTTCTGATGAAAACTCGGAAAACATACATTTTGAGTTAAACCTTTTTTTGGATTAAAGGAGCGATTCCTCCTTCATAGTATCTAACTTACCAGCAACAGGGTTAGCAGTAACCTACTTTTACTACATCCTATTTTTATTAACTAACAAAAGCTATGATGTGGTGATGGCTAAGTTATTAGCGTATTCAGACACGGTGTCGGTGGACGTAGGTTCAAATACTTGTGAATGAACCGGAACTTTTATTGCAGGAAAATATCGTGATGTAACCATAGAATTGTTGTAGATTTTTTTCTGAACCTGCATGGTTAGCTATCTCCTTCAAGCTTAAGGCTTTTGCCAAGTACCTATAGATGTGCACCGGCAGCTGAACTTGAAAGTCAGTCCCCTCTAGATTTAGCGTGTTTACCATCTAAGACCACAAATAATAATTATATATTTTTTTATAGTCCATTAATCAAACATATGATGAGCTGCAAAATATCAATATTATATGTACATTGTACACAGGTCGCTATACCACGAATTGCTAGTCTGACGCAAGCCGCGCAAGCGTAATACGGCCGGTTACGAGCATGTTTGATGTGAAACTATAAATTTATCTCTTGACAAAAATACTGCTCGACGCGGCTAAAGAAGATTTAACTTGAAAAAAAATGTACAGGAACTGAATAAATCGGGTAAGACATTCACTGGTCCTTTCTTATTACTCTCTAATACTGTATAAATTTACATAATAACACGATGTAATGAAGCTGTGAAGGCCGTATGAATAGGATCAGTGGTATATCAAATTTAAATTTAATTTAGTCGTGTTCTAGCTAATTTTCGGAATTCGGTTACCGACAGTTATTAATTGAAATTTAATTCTAATCTAAACACTTGAGAAATCTCCTCTTTGAACATAAATGTCAAAATTTTGGGTATATTTTATAAAACAATAGATCAACGAACTTTATTATGCAACAGATTTGTGAAGAAGTCATTTGTGAGTCGTTATTCTTTACTAGCTGTGCCCGCGACTCCATCCGTGTGAAACTTAATACAAAAAATCTACCGTTTACTATGTCTTAATATATTATAATATAATACATATTACTAGTGGGCCCGGTGGACGTTGTCCTGCCTTGATCATAAAAAATAACCTGGACAAATTATAGACCTAAACCTTCCTCGTGAATCACTCTATTTACTGGTGAAAGCCGCATGAAAATGAGTTCAGTGGCTTTTGAGCTTATCGCGAACAGACAGACAGAAGCAGGCAGAAGACTGTTTCATAATATGGAATTAATATCATTGTTTTTGTGATTGAATTGCATTTACTTACCTACCTACTCTTCTCTTGTACTTAACTCGAACCGTCAAAATTACAATAACTTTTTATTGAGTAGGTCGATTTAAATGAAACAAAAACTAAATGTTACTCGAAGTTATGCTTTATGAGTGTCTTGGTGAAAGTTTATCATAGCTATGATGTGTGTTCAAACAAACAGGCTGATGGACATTTCTAAAGATGATTGAAATATATTTTATTACTTATTCCAATACACCTGCAAAAATTTTTTTCATAAAAATCTAAAAAGTACAGACACCTTAGTTTACATTCTTACTATACGTATAGATTAACTTACCCCATTATAAATATATAACCATAGTATTACTACTAAGAAAACTTCGGGTCCACCAATTGCTACGCCAAGAACTACATGATTGTGACTAAGCTCGTACGCTATCTTCCAGTAGCTATAGAATTAATTTTATTACTGTTTCTATCAACAACATTGAAATTCGAGGTTTATCAATTTTGTGAACTTCCACAACGTTACGCGATATTGCGTAATGCTGAATGCTGCAAGTAAATCTTCATTTTGAATAAGTTTTCGCATTAATACTATCCATTAAATATTGACTGTTCCTCGTTGACGTCAACTTTAAAAAGGTTCATACTATTTTTGCCCTAACTGGATAATTATTTGCAGTCTTATGTTACGGTTTGAAAGAGCTTGGTTACACAGAATGGGGGTACTCGTAATATATCAGCCTTAGACAAGCAATTAATGATATGTGACTAACTGTGAGAGACACTGGATAGCTTTGAAACTCTTATATTAAAGTTATATAGCAAGACCGTATAAATTACTCCACTTTCATTCTAATAACAAAACTCTCGTCTTACGACCACGTCAAGTTCTTCTAAGTTAAGCCTTACCTCTCCTCTATCGCTTCACTTAAACTCTTTCCATTGCTTTGCTTTGTCTCTCTTTTTCATATACCTTCTTCTAGTTTTACACCTTCAACAACGCCATACATAAATGTCCACGGTGAGTTAATAGAAATACTTACTTCAAACACTACTACACTGTGTTCTCTCGCCTCATCTCTCTCCATTACCTTACATTTTCTCTTTTCTTCATATACATTCGTCTTGTTTTACACCTTCAACAATTACACATATAACTGTCCATGATTAGTTAATATAAATACTTCCTGCAAGCCTTACTACACTCTCCTCTATACCGTCGTTTCATCTCTCTCTATTATCTTGCCTTGTCTGTCCCTTCATATACGTTGGTCTTATTGTACATTTTCAATAAAGCCACATATAACTGTCCATGATTAGTTAATAGAAATACTTCCTTCAAACCTTACTACACTCTTCCCTATTCTCTCGCCTCATCTCTCTTTCATTATCTTGCCTTCTATCTCATCATTACTATCTTCGTCTTGATCTACATCTTCAATAACGTCACGTATAACTGTTTACAATTAGTTAATAGAAATACCTTCTTTACGACATACTTATCATCATCTGAGCTCCATACCCTAAATATTTTCATAAGATTAAAGGAACAAGGTCGTTACTTAATATTTGTTTACCTTGAAAAACAGTATTTGTATGAATCCCCAAAGATTACCGTATAAAAACGTTTATTGAGGATAATATTACATGAAAAAAATCATAAAAAAGGGTACTATGTTAATAAAAACGAAGCAATATCAAACTTAACTACGATCCCCTTTATTTTTATGACCGTACTTCGGTATTTACATAGAATAAGATTATATTTTGCGAAGCCTCTCGTGTTTGCTTACATTTGCTTCGCTTGTATTGTTTACTAAATTATGCACGCAGTTAGAAAGATAAGAAGGAATAAATATTTACTCGTCGTACAAGCGACGCAATTAATGGAAGATTAAAAACATTTACTAGCTAGTACTGGCTAGTACTTCGTTCGCCCGAAAATGCATTTATTATTTTATGGGAATGAATCGTGGGTCTTTTTTCTTAATTATAACCATGTCATTGCTACTTTTTCTTCATTTTATATTTGGCAACCAACCTTCTAAACGCTTACTGCCATTGTCAAGTAGGTAATAATAGTACACCGACTTCACTTGTGCACAATAACTGAACTACATTACGTAAAATGACACTACATGACAGACTGAGATCCCACCAAAAACTCCCATTGCTACTTAAACCATGTAACTCTTTTATAGATTTTAAGTTACCGCTGATAAATTTTACTATTACTGCTAATTCCTCGTGGAAAAGTGTAATACAGACACTACTCAGAAAAGTACATAAAATCTTATCAAAGTCCGTTGAGTTATTTGAAGCACAGACAAAGAAATGACACTTCACTTTTATGTACATGAGTATACAAGCTGATGCCTGTTCGCTTCATCGAGCATAGAAAAAGCGGCAAAGAGTCAATCGAATTAAAAAAATAAATAATAGTTAAAAAAAACTAAAAAAACACGCTTTCATATAAAATCCAACTATAAAACAGAAAATAAAATTTAATAAATTTGGATTAAGAATAGTGTAAATTAGAAATAAATGTATATTTTTGTAAAAAGTGACAAAAAAATGATAAAAATACTGATATATGGAGGTGCTGATATTAACATGCGATGCGTCACTGTTGTTCTGTATTTTATATGAAAGCGTGTTTTTTTAGTTTTTTTAAACTATTATTTAATTTTCATTTTTTAGTTAAAAATTTTTTTTAACTTTTTTTTTCGTATTATTGCATTGTCATCGACCTTTGACAGGTGTGCAAAGTTTGAATTAAATCTGATCGTTCAAAGTAGGACAAAATCGAGCTCAAAGGGGTCGGTTACAAACAAACATACATACAAACATACAGGTGAAGCTAATAAAAGCGTGATAATAAGAAGCTTGGAATCATCTCAGCAAAATTCCGCATCGAATAGTTATAGTACTATGCCGATATGTTCTGTAGTTTTGAAGTGATTAATCCTAAAAGAAACTATATTTTCATGAGTTAGTCTGGCCATAAATACTGTTACAATTAAAAATAAAGAAAATATTAGATTTGAATTTGGTATCTGTCATTTTTATATGATTATTCATTGAGTTTACTCATTTTGGCGCCAATACATTGTACAATATTTTGCGATATAAAAATGGAGTGGGGCGATAAAGAGAACCGAATCGCTGTGATTGCATTACACAAAGTAGGTATGGAGCCAAATGCAATATTTAAAACTCTCCATACGCTTGGTATTAGTAAAATGTTTGTGTACCGGGCTATTAATAGGCACAATGAAACCTCCTCTGCTTGTGACAGAAAAAGATCTGGCCGTCCACGTAGTGTTCGTACGAAAAAGATGGTCAAAGCGGTAAGGGAAAGAATTCGAAGAAATCCTGTCCGAAAGCAAAAGATTTTATCTCGGGAGATGAAGTTAGCACCTAGAACCATGTCGCGTATTTTAAAAGATGACTTAGGACTTGAAGCCTATAAGAAATGTACTGGTCATTTCTTATCTGATAATTTAAAAAGAATAGGGTGGTAAAATCGAAACAACTACTGAAGCGATATGCAAAGGGAGGTCAAAGAAGAATTTTGTTTACGGATGAGAAAATTTTTACAATTGAGCAACATTTTAACAAACAAAATGACCGTATTTATGCTCAAAGCTCTAGGGAAGCTTCCCAATTAGTCAACAGAGTGCAACGTGGGCACTATCCGACTTCAGTGATGGTTTGGTGGGGTATTAGCTATGAAGGAGTGATTAAGCCATACTTTTGTGAGAAATGTATCAAAACATCAGCACAAGTGTATCAAGATACCATTCTCGAGAAGATAGTGAAGCCCCTTAACAATACCATGTTCAATAACTAAGAATGGTCCTTCCAGCAAGACTCGGCGCCGGGTCATAAAGCTCGGTGTACGTAGTCTTGGTTGGAAACGAACGTTTCGGACTTCATCAGAGCTGAAGACTGACCGTCGTCTAGTGCCGATCTTAATCCGCTGGATTATGATTTATGGTTAGTTTTAGAGATTACAGCTTGCTCTAAATGCCATGATAATTTGAAGGCCCTAAAACAATCCGTACGATTGGTAGTAAAGAATTTTCCCATGGAAAGAGTGCGTGCTTCTATTATAACTGGTTTCATCGTTTAAAGGACTGCATTGCAGCCAATAGAGACCACTTCGAATAAGCTTTTATATTTTAAATTGTTTTATATTGATGTACTAATCTAACACACTGTAAAAGTAATAAATGTTAATTGCAATAGAAAATATATTTTTTCTATGTTTCAGTATTTATGGCAAGACTAGGTATATTATAGTACTTACGATCTGTAATCTGCGCTGTATACTTGCAAGCAAGTAGATCTTACATAACAAATTGTGGAATAAGAAACACTGTAGCGTTGATAATCTGTTGAATCTTTTCAATATAGGTTGGTAACCTATATTGCTCTTTGAATTCTTCTGAGTGTGAATTTATTACTGTCACAGGATCTTTGTACCAGTTCTATCTCGGAACGTTGGACTGTTCACATTTACCAATAATATCTAAGTAAATTCAATATTACATACTCGATGGGTTTTAGTTGATTTATCGATTAAACCATAGAGATGATGTCACTAAGGATAATGTCATACTCTTTATAGTTTATCGATTTTATTACAAAAACTAATATGAACACGGGTATAACACGAGTTTTACTAAGCAGTGCCTAAAATTTAAAATCTAGTTGAAATCATGTTTAATATAGTTTACTAGCGGGCTCGGCAGACGTTGCCCCGCCCTGATTATAAAAAAATCCTGGACAAATTATATACCAAAATGTTCCTCGTGAATCACTTTATCCAATGGTGAAAACCGCGTAAAGATCTGTTTTTAATTTTATCGGGAAAAAAAAAAAAAAAGGAGGGGGAGGGGGATTTTTTTTTATATTATAATTACAAAAGCACGTTCAGTCGGTCTCTAGCTAAACATCTGATTTATGTGTTTTATGCAAGCAATTCTGAATACCATTACATACAGATATTTTGCAAACAATTTCAATTTATAAATAATATGTATGTTCAGATCTTCATTAAGAAAACTTACTTATTATTACGTTGAATTGGTTATCATTATTGTGATATTTTTGTTAAAAGAAAATGATGTGTAAAATAAATAAAATAAGTAATTTATACGATTTATAAATTACGTCGAGTGAGTAAGGTGGAACAACAGTATAATGGGAGTTTTTGGCGGGATCTTGGTCTGTCATGTAGTGGATTTTATTTTTTATTCATAATCTTGTGTTACTTGACTCTATATTGTGCAAAATTGGTGGTGTTTTGTGTGATATAGTTTGTTGTGCATAAGTGAAGTGAATGGAAAATAATGCCACGGACCATGAATTCTGAGATGCCACAAAAATTCCATGGAAGGTTCTAACAAGATGGCCACCATCTTGTTAGTTCATTGAAATTATATCAAGAAACTTGTAATATTGATATTCACTGGACAATGGCAGTAATAGTCTACTAGAAGACTGGTTGCCAAAATGGAATAGAAGAAGAACAGTATAATGACAGATTAAATAACACTGTCAGATGTTAATAGTGTCAAATAGTTGTAGTTACAATTTACTTGTGAATGTCTAGAATTGTATAATTTATTTACATCTTCCAACTTTCATTTCTTTTGCCGGCAAATAGAGATACAGTTAAGGACGCACTCTCAAAAAAGGTCCATTTTTATTGTTTTTCGGTAAGAATTACAACAAAACTATTGAACTTTGCTAAACGTAATGACTAAGTACTGATACATTGAACCTTTAACAATGATGTACAGATGATTGTTTTTTTTTAATTAATAGGTTTCCATTTAAAAAAATCATTTCTCCGTAGTCCCTTCGCGCAAAACAAACTGTTTTTTCGGTATGAAAATCTCAGTAACTGTACATTTATCTTAACAAAAAAAAACCTGCTTATGCTACATATAATCAAGTTTAAATAACATGTCATAATATCCAAGTTATCTATACTACATCTAAGAAAAAAAATATTTAGTTGTAAACAAAATTTCACGGTTTTATGTCCATTACGTAGACCTTAACTTGTATGAAATAAGGTCCAATTTATTTCTTTATTTATATTCGATTTAAATAAAAGTTTGGAAGAAGGATTCACGTCGCACCAGACCGCGCTCAGGCGCCGTAGCGAGTCGATGTCTACGTCGCTTTGCACTCGATTAGAAAAAAAAACATTGCTGTAGATATACGTATACACTTCACAAAACGTTTTGATGATTTCGATAAACTAACCATATTTTTATAGTGGTTTATATTTCTAGTAGTAAGAGACACTGTAATTAGGTTGAAACAAAAATTCTAAGGGCGATTACCATTTAGTTGTACCATTTAAAAAAAACTTAGGCGAGTACCATTTAAAACAAAATAAAAACCGTTTAACTAAACGTTTTTAACGCTCTAAACGTTAAATTAATTTAAATGTGTTTAGCGTTGTATTGTACCAACTGTTTAAATTTTCGATTTAGCTAAATGTGTTTAACATGTCGGCAAAGTAGTCAATGACGTTTCGTTTCTCGCTTAAGTTATAGTCACAGCACAACTTGAATAAAACTTGTGTACAATAGCAAAAATGTATGCGTAAACGAAACGTTCATTGTTTTACCGAGTTATACTTTGACATTTTGCACTTTTCGCGGGCGCATGTTTGTAAATGACGAACGTGTTATTTTACGTACTTGCTGGTATTAATATTATACTAACTGTTATTTTGTTTTGTTAAGTTTAATATATACAGTTTGTTCGTCTGAATCTGTATATTATATTATGTTTATAATTACTTTGAACACAATATGGACACGCAAGGCGAATTAAGTTCTGACCATCATTCATGAGCACCAAATTTTACACAACATTTATTATAATTTATCAATTTATCGTCAGGAAGACTTTTGAATAAATCACTTCTTTCAAATATTTGTCGCACAGGTCTACTCAAAAATTCTATAAATTCTTCATCATCGTCGGAGAATACATTAGAGAATTCATTTTTATTTCGGAAAAACGTAGCACAGAATTATATAATGACACTCCATGACAGTTCACTAAATGCATTTAGCCGCGCTAAACAGTTCCCACAGAGCATTTAACTTTGACAGATCGCTAAACGTATTTAGCGCCTTAAAATTGTTGGTACAAGACACTTGTTTGCTTTAAATAAAAAATTGTGTTTAAATATGTGTAAAATACAATTAAATCGTTTGGTACAAGCGGCCCTAAGTTTGATTTTTATTAGGTTAGTTTTTTTACGTATTCACTGTAGATGGATTTCAGGTACTGTTATGGAACTTCTTGACGGATAGAAATACATATGTCGTCTTTGTAGTCGTTTTGTTAGTAGTGACGAGCGCTTACTACAGGACTCAACAAAATGATATGATGACAATCCACTTCAAAAACTGTTATGGAACTCCTTGATGGGTAGAGACAGACATGTCTTGTTTGTACTCGTTTCGTTATGTAATAACAAAAGCTTACCGCAGGACTGAACAAAATGACCTCATAATGGATTCTCAGAAATGGCTAGGGAGCTTCTTTATGGGTAGAAATAGATATGTCGTATTCGCATTCTCTTTATTATATTTTAATTTTTATTCAGGGTATATACAATAATATCATAAACATACTGCAGCATTTACAAACAAATGTAAAGAAAGAGTTGAGTATAAGGCTTATTGTTTGTAAGAAAATGGTCTCTCAAGTCTTGGTTATAATGAAAAGAATTATTTGGTGAAAAGTGTATCAAAGCTTGTCGGTGGAATTAGGGTTTGTTTTACACAAAGACCATCATATGCTTTGTGCTACAGCTGTTACAACTTACAATTCAGGTGTTTTGTAGTATGTTGTGCACAGAATTATTTTATATTTAGAAGCAAAAGTTAATTTAAAAATTCATCTATCTAAACCTCTGAACGCATACTCAATGTTTGTAGTTAATATCTATATGTACTAAAATTCAGTTATCACGATATAGTTACTCACCTAGCCCATGAGAAATTAAACATTAATCAGACACTATGACACTTTTCAGCGTAAACTCTACATTTCTAGCTATTATCAATATTAAAATTCTTTTATCACGAAATAGCTCTCACCTGGTCCTTTAGATATGAAACATTTATCTGACACTATGACACTCAGCCTTGGAGTGCAAACTCGATGTTTTTAACTATTATCTATACCAAGATTCAGTTATCATAAATATTGTCTTCACCAAACTTGAAAAAAATTGAAACCTTGCTCCTACACTGGGACACTAAACATCTAAGCACATACTTGATGTTTCTAGCTATTATCTACACTATGATCCAGTTACCACAATACTACTCCTCATGATAATGTTGAGATATGATACCTTGATCGGGCACTACGGGGCTAAATATTTGAGCACAAATTCGATGTTTCTGTTTATTACGTATACATATTTAGGTTTAGTTATACTGTTCTTGGCGTAATATGACCTTGAGAAACTATAATTTATTTTGGTACTATAGCATCAAATATAACAAAAAGTAGAACATCAATAATAAGAAAATATTGTAATATTTTATTAATATCGTCAGTTATTATTATCAGTTGTCGTGTCTGTGTGGATGACCTATGCGTGTCTAGCAGGACTCGATGCCAAAATTTAACCGCGAATAATTGAGAGCGCGTCCTTAATTACAACAATAGAATAAGAACTGTCATCAACTTAGATAAGTGTTAAAGAATATTTGAATTAAAATAAGGATTATTAAAATAAGTGAGGCAGGCGTATAAATAGCCGCACTCACCGTGCGGTATGAGAACTTATTATGTCTGAACACGTGGATGCGTGTCAGACTAACTTTGTCTATCTCTGAGTATGTGAGAGTATGTGATCGATACGGGAGGTGTATAAAGCACTTTCGCTTACCCAGTTGCTGGATGCGGCTGCCTGGTCCTCGCACGTCCACAAATCACGTGTATCACAGTGTTGGTGGCCACCAGATCGCTCACACACGTAACACATACAACATAATGTTTACTATGCGGTGAAAGAAGCGGCAATAGTTCCTTATTACACTTAAAACTAAAAGCGGTTTAAACACAGCGTATATAGCGGTGTAGCAGTTATTGTACGTAATTATTGGGCACGCGATGGCAAGCGGGTGGTGTCTTTACAGTTTCGCGAAGAAGAGTGCTGTACTTATGTCGAAGGACAAAGTCGCCCCCCGTGTCGACACAACTTATCATTATTAAACTAGATGGCGGGACATCTGCCTCACCAGTCCACCCTTAAACAAAGGTAGGACACTCTTTTGTGTTCAAACTTTTTTTAAGTAAGAGTTCAATGCGTATTTAACTTTTTTGTAGTAACACGGTATAAGTTTATCGTTTAATTGCAATCTTACCTAATGTTAAATGACTATGTGGTCTAAGAAGGTAGACACGCTAAATTTAGAGTCGGCTGGCTCTCAAGTGCAGCTCCCAGAACACACAACAGATGCTCGGTGACAGATTATCAAGTCGAGTGTGGTAGCTAGCCAGACGGACTTAGAAACAACCCTATCACCAGCTATCACCTATCAGCTCCGAATCAGTTGCTAGGATTCGAAGCTACGTCCATCGACGCAAAGTCCGAACACGCTACCAACTACGCGTTGTTGCATTCCACTATCGTGCAACCCGCCTCTCGTCTTCCACGGTGAGGTTTTCAAGGTCATTTCTGCCTCGTACTTCGACTCTATGATTTCGACTCCTAGCGGCGATGTTACCAAACCATTACGAGTTACAATCATTCAAGAAACGAGCGTACACTTCTTTAAAATACCGGCAACGCACTTGCGACTCCCCTTGTGTTGCTAGTGTCTATGGACGGCGGTGATCACTTAACAACAGGTGACCCGCCTGTTTATTTGATCCCTATAATATAAAAAAAAACTAAGCCATCATCGCTTATGTGGCTCCTTGTCTTCGCTCCGACATATAAAAGGAGGAAGAGACTAACGCTTACAAGTATTTAATAATGGTGGACGTATTAAAGTAAATATTTTTATATAACCTTTTAAAAATGCCGATGTTAGCTAATGGACTCGCCCCACAAAAGGATGAAAGGCAAGAGGATTTACATTACACGGTCGAGTTTGCAAAAATCCTTATTATACGAAGAAACAGATCGTGTAAGCATTATTATCTCGATTTATTAGTTAATTATATTTTATGTTAAACATTGTCGAGGATAATGATTTTAATTTTCTAACAAAATTGTAGATTTTGGTTAGGTCGGAATTAATTAAAAGATTTTAATCCTCAAATTATACCATATTAAAAATATCTTATTATAGACTCCAAGATGCTGTTTATGGACGTCGAAATCTTATGATGGGTTAGAAAAACAATCTAGTGATCAGAAAGAGTGGTAAAATATTTTTTGTGCCAAACTTTCAAAAAGAAAGCGAGAAGAGCGTATGTCTCACTGTTCTCCAATACCAGAAGGTAAGCGAGACACTGCTCTCACTCTACCTAGCACAGTGTTAACCCTTTTTTTTTATATGGGGAATTCGCATTCCCACGGACTAAAACTTGATGGTGCCTTCTCACACCTATTGGCTGGGGAGCAGGAGCCGCCGACTGGTACTGCGTCTACTCCCCAGAATATGTCGGTCTCTCATCAGGGGGCTTCGTCGCGAATTGCCCTCCCCGACGATCGTGGGAGGCGCATCGGCATAATGCGCCTCAACCACACGTGCCTGTGCAGAAAATCTGCCAAGGCAGACGTACCTGTGTCCATTGCCCGCAGGCCCTTTTTACGGTGACCTCAGGTCATTTCTGACCCTGCGCTGCCGTGATCGTCGACCGTGGGAGGGGAGCTGACTGCTCTGCTCCCTCTCCCTCTCCGCCGCTTCCTTTGCGAGCATAATCGCCTCACAATATGAAGCGACGGAGCTCCACCGACAATGTTAACCCTACCACTTATCGTCAAACAAAAATGTTACGGATCAGAATTGCAAAGCTCTTCAGTAAGAATTTTCACTTCAAAAACTTTCGTTTATAATTCATAGGTTTTTACCGTTTGGCCACAATCTCACATAATATTAAAAGATGATGAATCTTAAGAAATTAAGCACGCTAAATCTAGAGGGAGTGACTCTCCAGCGGTAGCTGCCGATACACATCTATGGATGCTTGATGATAGATTTTCAACTTGAGGAATGTACGTAGTTTGGTGGTAAAAAAATAATGAATTGAGGACGGCTTACTATTATTATTATTTTACTGTACATCTGGGGCTACAAGTACTACCTAAGTAATTTTTTTGTAATTTCAGACCGCCCCCTCCACACCCGGTCAGCGAAAATAAGCTTTGCTCTTACCCAATGCTTAAGTACACATTTATATAGGTATTTTAAAATCTGTTCTGGTTAAATAAATAAATATTGCTGACGTAATCACTTTCCAGATACCCCCCACCACTATGTCATCAAAAATAAGCAAATCAATGCTTACGTACCCATCAGTACGTACGTAGTACCTACTCGTAAATGGCCCCTCTGTGATTCAACCGCTATAACCCTATTTCATTACTATTATTTATTTACTAGCTTCTGCCCGCAACTTCGTCCGCGTGGAATAATCACTTTGGGCTAACGCTAACACGCATTTTTCGATTTTGCAACATTCTTCATTAGTTCTCCGTTCCCATTGGTTTTAGCGTGATGACATATAGCTTATAGTCTTCCTCGATAAATGTGCTAACTAACACATAAGCAATGGGCCGAGAAATGCTGTCCATGGTGATGATAAAAATGTTTACACTCATTGTTCGAATTGCCAATAGATGTGAAAACCAGACTGATGTTAATAATTTCAATTTATAAATTATGAAAATTGCATAAATCACACTGTAATTAATTTGAAAATTTAAAAAAGAACACAATTATTCTATTGTAGGTATTTAGTTTACTTCTGTCGGCAGTCCTTATTACTACGTCGATTTTTTCTTTATGTTGATAAATGTCTCGTCAAAAGTGTTTCGATCGAGGAACAAATTAAGCAGAAAATGTACTTCGTCAAATAACACAACACACAAAAGAAATACAAACTCGAAACATTATCAAATTAGCTCGACACGTGCAGAACTCGTTCATAGAAATAACAACGCTATACTCTTTGAAAAGTATTTCACAATTACGTTTCATAATGAGCGTTTCGTAAAGGTTTTTCGCTTTGTATCGGAGATGTTTTTTTTTCTTTACGTAAAGTAATTATACAGGTCACGGCGAGGTCGATTCACATGGGACTGTAAACTGATGATAATTTTATGTACAACGAGGCACTTTCCATTTCAAAATTATCAATATGTTTCGCAATCATTACTTAGTCTACAAAAGTAGTATACAACTAAAATGTAGTTGTTCTAGATTAATATTAATTAAATTATAATTATTATTATGTGTTGAATTCAAGTTAGAAATTACCTTTTAAACAAAGTTCCGCTTTCAGGTGGACTTTTTTATGGGAGGGAAATCTTTAGTTTAGTTTATTTACAAGGTACACATTACAGATAATATACATATATATATATATATATATATATAGTCATAATATCTACTATATTACCTAACATTCTGTGACAAAATTCTTTATATTAAACTACTTGATGCCCACCCTCTTCGTTGGTCCTTAAATTGAATGGCAAATGGTATATCAAATCGAAAAAAAAGTGTTAGCCTATAATAATCTATGAAAAATTTTGCATTGAATGTGTTTTTTTATATCATAGGCGGCAAACGAATATGTGGTTCACCTAATGTTAAGTGATCACCACCGTCCATAGACACTTGCAACACCAGGGAAGTCGCTAGTGCGTTGCCAGCCTGTATTTTTTGGAGGGGGAGGGGGAGGGAAGGTGGTCCTCCGGCGCTCTTACCGACCAAACGAAACGCAGCAATGCACGCACTGTTACTTCACGTCGGTGTTTCTGTGGATCGGGTGGTGCTACCCCGGACGAACCGATCCACTCATGCTGATACCAGTAATGGCTTCAACGTGGCTCTACCACCTACAAATGTGTGTGTAACGCTATGCCGATAAGTTCTGTACTTTGATATGATAAAACTTCATAGGAAGTAAATTTTCATTATTTATATATAGATTTTTTTTTTTTTTTTTTTTTATTGTAGCTCGGCAAAGTGACTGTACTGTGCCTGATGGTAAGCACAGTACTATCCAAAAACAATGGCGACCACCGAAAGACATACTATCCATCGTCGGTCGCCGCTGTCATGCCGGCCTGAAAGCGACCCAGTCAGGGACAGCCCCCCCCCCCCCCCCCCCCAGTTGCTGGATGTACACTGGCTGATCCCGGAACGCGACACGCCCAAACGTGCCACTATGGCGGGTGTTCCACCTGGTGTACGGTGGTCGCGATCCAGTCGGGTACAGACACCCTACCACCCCGCAAAGGTTAAATTTAGAAAGCTATTTTAATGAGACTGACATCCCGTGTTCTGATTAGAGTAAATTTTTGTGACACCACTAAAATCACTTTATGAAAGAAGAGGAATAACTTATTATTCTGTTGCTTATGCTAATCACAAGATCCATTTTGTTTCGTATAAAACTTTAACATACTGACAAAAATGAATTTTAATAAGATTATATAAAAGCGTAACCTTATTTGAAAGGTAATTTCTAACTTTGCTTTAATATGTAACAATAATAATGATTTGAAAATAGTTTAATAATAAACGTCAATAGGTATATAAAATAATAAATTTCAGTGTCACTTCTACATATATCCCGATAATTTTAAAGTGAAAATTACACCAATATAAGATTATCCCGTTCTATGTGAATCTACTTCGCCTGAACTCTTTAATTGTCTTGTAAATAATATTTTACGATTACGAAAAAAGTGAAATAGCCATTAAAGTACGATATTAAATTCATAGAATATTTATTTATTCCTTAAAATACGATCACTTTGGACTTCCATGACGGAACATTTCCTGAACATTTGTATATAAACGACCAAAAGAATAAAGAGAATCCGTGCTATGTGAATCGTCCGTTTTATTGTCAAAATGTACTAATAAATAGACGATCACGCAAAAGAGGAAGAAAAAACTTTTCCAAGGTTTTCCTGATCGCCCCGGGCGAGACGCGTTCGAGGAAGTAATTCTTGTTGAACCTTAGACGAAAGTTGGTAATTTTCTTCAATTTAGTACGATCAATTCACTCTTGTATTCACTTTATGTGTTAATTTGGTAGTACAAAACCCTAAATAGGACGATAACGGTTTATCACTTGTATGCGTGTTACGTTGGATGCAAATTTTAATGATATATGAAGGCTATTATTGTAAAGAAGTAATAAAGAATTGTAGAACTAAGTATATATACGTATCGTATACATGTGGTATTGTGACGTGACGTAGGTTGGTTGTTAAGGAAAAAAACTCAAAAGAAACTAATTTTCTGTCTTTCCTGTGAAACTCAGAAACACGTGAGTCTATATGACAACATCTGAAATATAATCAAAAGTCAGTGAAGGAACAACAACGCACGGACAAATTTATGATCAATACATAATTGGCATGCCAAGCGTATGGCATGCCATCCAAGGAAGTAGGCGGTCAGCAAAACTAAAATTCTACTAGAAGAACCATAAGATACGGATAAACTATTTAGATTATTTAAGTCAAAACTCGAACAGCATCAAATTTATATATTTACTAGCGGGCCCGGCGGACGTTGTCTGCCTTAATAATAAAAAAAATTCGTAAAAGTCAACCGCAACTCTAAATGCAAACAAGACTACTATTACTTGAGATTTATAAATATTTCAAGGAAATGCGAAACCGAGTGCTAACTCTCTTTTCTCTGGTACACTCCGATATCGAATTCACTCAATTTCCATTAAATTGTAAGTCACACCGGACTCTCTACTGGATTGATTGAATTTATCTCGCTAGTTTCATCGAAGTTTCTAGACATTATTTTATATAAATGGAAATCCGTAGATGTTTTGTAAAGATAAATAGTTATATTTATTGCTTTTAAAGTATTAGAGATCTTAGGAGAGAGAGGAAAATAAATCCAATTTCATTTTCGTTGGGAGTTTTTGAAAAGATTATCGTAAAAGATACCTATTGATTAAAACTTTTAATTTGTAGCTGTATATGAGGTGTCCTATACACGAACATTTTGTTGTTTTTTGTTGCAGTGGTAGCAGCCAATCAATTTCAGGCGGAAGTTCAAAGTAACGTACACTAATATTTATATGGTAGGCTGCACAAGGTAATACAGTACATCAATATTACATATATGCTACGCGTCTGATGTAGTCTGATGCGAGCGCAATACGTCACGCTTCATTAGCATGTCGCTAACGTGAACCTGTAAGATTTCCTCTGCCAAAAATCGCTCGAAGGTGTTGAAGAAGTTTTCACATCAAAAAAATTATTAAATATTCCCTCCAAAGAATGTGTTCGTGGTCGTTCTATAAATATAAAAAAACTTATATCGATTTACACCGGCATTTCTAAGCGTAAATAAAAATCAGGAGCAATAATAAAAATTAAACGTATATTAAGATATAGAAACCTCGGTGGAGGCTGTGACATAAAGCGAAAAATAGGAGTTATACCCGATTTAATACGCAAAGAAATATCAAAAGCATATAAATAGTCATTTAAATCATAAATCGTTTCATGGACTGAAATCTAGATAATAAAGGATACCATATGTTATATTGTTATATCTAAAAAAACTTCATAAATCTATACTAATAAAGCTGGAGGGTTTGTTTATTTGGTTGAACACGCTAATCTCAGGAACTACTGGTCCGATTTGAAAAAAAATATTTCATTGTTAGAAAGCTCATTTATCGAGGAAGGCTATATATCATCACGTTAAGACCAATAGGAGCTAAGCACCAATGAAGAATGTTTCAAAATCGGGTATTTTCGTGAGCTTCCGATGCGTGTTCGCTTTAGCCCAAAGTAACTATTCTACGCGGAGGAAGTCGCGGGCAATAACTAGTTTTATGTATAACCAATGTAGTATATGAAGTATATAAAACAATACGTATACAGTTAGTACTTAATACTTTATTTTACGGTAGTTTAATACTCGTATATAATAACTAGCTGACCCGTCCAACTTCGTCTGCATCAAATAGGTTATTACAGGTTTCAATTGTATTTCTAAACGCAAATAATCTTAAAAAACCTAAAACCCGATTGCAGCGACATCTCGCACTTCCAATTGTGAATCCAAACTATCCAGGGACTCACTCAAACATATACCCAGTTGTTATGTGAGATTTTTTTTTAAATAAGCCTAGAACCTGTTCGCAGCATTACCTAAACTTTATCTACATTAAATTTCCATTTTGTTTTAGTTGTTTGTTTTATAAGTATACGTCAAATCTGCATTCAATCTTAATTTTGTCAAATTTATTTTACTTTTGACATATAAACCACCTTTTTCACTGATATACTGAACTTCAGATAATATACCTTTCTAACAGTGAAATATTTTTTGAAATCAGATCAGTAGTACCAAGCATTTCTGGAAAACAAAATTTTACCTCTCTTTATAATATTAGTGTAAATACAACATAGTATGGTAACTGCAAACACCTCGACTGATTATTTTAACCGTAGATTCACAAACCTGAACCCAACCATTTCAAGGCTCAACAATATTTAGAAAACAATATTTAAAAAACATTTTTTATACAATAAAACAAATGTAAAAACATATAAGTGACAGTTTCGTTTACACATTTTTATTTTCTTATGTGGTTGATAATTACGCATCGAAGCGTCAAATAGCCGTAGCTCAGTTATAACGTACTGGACATTATACGGTCCGACGGAGCCGACGGTTCGGAACCCAGCTATCATTTTTTTGGTATTTTTTTTTAAAGTAGTTTAGGGAAATATAACTTACATTTTTAGCTAATCTGTCTGCTATATATAGCACAAAGAAAATTTACAAAATCCGTCAAGAATTTCATTAACTACAAATTTTTGAATTTCGTCCGTTATCCTAGAGAATCCCTTGCGTTTTATGAGACAAAAAGTATCCTAGATATAACCTTGTAATATTAGTTATCACTGTGCCAAATTTCGTCAAAATTGGTTCAGTACTTTCAGAGTGATACGTGTTCAAAGGGACAGACAAACAGGCAGATCCTGGAGAATCCCTTGCGTTTTATGAGATAAAAAGTATCCTAGATGTAATCTTGTAATATTAGTTACCACTGTACCAAGTTTCGTCAAAATCGGTTCAGTACTTTCAGCGTGATGCGTGTTCACAGGGACAGAAAGACAGACAGACAGACAAAAATAGTAAAAAGACTATTTTTGGCTTCTATATCGATAACAAAGACTGCCCCGTTCAAAATTTTCAAAAAATATTTAATGTACAGATTTGACCTTGCTACAGTTTTATTATAGTATAGATATATACTACGTGCCTGTGCCGGCTTCGCACTAACGAAGAATTTGACAAAAAATCTTATCTTCATAGTACGACCATATAATAAAATAAAATGGAAATTGAATAACTGAACTTATACTGTACTGAATCTGTCAATATTTTTGACCATCTACTGTCTTTTGTCTAACTCGCTCACTTTTTTCATATTGAGATTTTTTCACCCAAAATTTTCACTTTTTTATGCGCTTTTTCATACATTCTCTTTCATAAAAACCTTGTTCTGACAATTTAAAACAGACCAACAAAATTTGCCAAAGAATGCAGCATTTTCTGAAGTAATGCGTTTACATATATTAAAGCACAGTGTCAATGTTCGTCGGGTGATTTCACTTTCACTCGAAAGGGAACGTGGGAACGTCAGGAACAAAACAAAAGAGTTTATTGTCCGTTTTATTATCGAAAGCTATTAACTCAGGGTCGCCATTAGATTGTGTTTATACTTTTGAAAGTTTTAGAACAAACTTTAACTTAGGTTTTCTTGGTTGTTTATAGTAGTTGTTTTGACATTATTATTTTACATGTTAAACTAGCGGGCCCGGCAGACGCTGTCCCGCCCTGATTATAAAAAAAATCTTGACAAATTATATACTAAAATCTTCCCCATGAATCACTGTATTCACTGGTAAAAACCGCATGAAAATCCTTTCAGTAGTTTTTGAGTTTATCGCGAACAGACAGACAGATAGACGCGGTGGGGGACTTTGTTTTATACTATGTAATGATGATGTGACCAAAGAGTGTCATAAGATGAATACTGCGAGCGTTTAAATTTTCACCTGGTATAGATGATCATTGTAATATTTCAAATGTATACAATAAAAGTTTTCACTTTTAGTATGTCTTCTTAAGCACACCCCTTTTTTATTCAAATAATACCTTTTATAGCACTTAACACTGTTAAGTTGTAGAAATTGTATCACTAAATTCGTAGAGGGATTTTTTTGGACATTATTTATATTTTTTTTATATGCTTGGTAGCTTAAACTGTTGTATGGATTTTGACATATATGGTGCCTTTACATTCTTTCATAATTTTGTAAGTTATATAAGTATTACATCTCTAAATCCAAAAGAATAGAATGATTAATGGTGACGCCGGTGCGATGTCGACGTCACCGTGGGGTGCGCGCGGGGATTTCTATGCTAAATTAAGTGGACTGTATTTGCGGGGGTGCTATATTTGATATTCAACTATTGCGATCAGCTACGAAGAGGGAGACAAGGGTAGGAAGGAAACTTGGCACATACCTCGCGGCGCTGCAGTCTCCACGTGGCTAGCCGGCTAGGTGATTCTCGTTTCTCTCCACTGAGTTCTCTCTCACACAACACTTATTGTTTATAATATATGTCGGCACGTATGTAGCGATGCATTTATTTCTCACTCGACCATGCGAAAACTCAAAATGTTAGCATGCGGCGCGGCTCGGCGCGGATACAACAACACTGGCCGCCGCGCGTCCATCGCGCGCGGCGCGGCCCACAACACTGACGGCCGCAATCGAACTAGCGGCGCGGGCGTCGCGCTACCGAATTAGCATGTGCCAGCAAAGGATGATTGGGCTAGAAAGGTGGCGTGATCTGATCGCAATTAATTGGTCGGGCTTCAAAGTGGCGCGATTTAATCCATAATGCGGGAATTTTCAAATATACATAAAGCGGCGCAACCAATTAAGATAAATGTTTTAGTAACCAAAATACTTAAGCGATGCGTGTGTTCATTGATTATACTAATAAATAAAAAGATTTTCACTGTTTTGGCTGTCGCGTGTTTTTTTTCTTTGGTATTAATTATAATGGTTTCATTTAATTTTATTAATATAATCTGCACGAAGAATACTTCTGTGTCATGATATAATAGTCGCGAGACACTCTTACCTACAATATCATCCATTTCAGCGATTTGTTACGAAAATGGACAATGTTTCTTATAGAAGATTTATTATTTTCACTAAGCGAAATCGGGTATGAGAATATCCGATTTTATTTCCTGTATTGATACTACAATATATTAGTTTTATATTAAGCATTTTTGTATATTTGTAGGCTTCGTTTATATTTGATTAGATAGATAGATTATTACTCATGTCTTATACCATCAGTATATAATTAAGGAGTATTCAAGAGAAGAATAAATAAGCGTCTAGGAAGTATACGCCGTCCATCATCATCCTTATCGACATTTACCATTAGCTGAGACCGAAATCAAGCGCGTACCTGTAAAACATTAAAAAAGAATAAAGTGAGTTAACACGCGGTGAAGTTAATCTTGATAATTTTTTAAGAGAATGAGATTAATACACTATGGATGTAGTAAATATTAATTTTGGGCATTATTTTTATATAATCTTAATATAATTTAACAATTTTAATAAAACACAATACAGAGTAATTTTTAGCAGTACGCGAAAGTCACTACGATCGAACAGAAAATAATGTGTTATAGATTTTAACTTTACTCTCTATGTATATATTTTGAGCGTAGGGAAACTATATAAAAATGCATTCCATCTCGGTGTCTTACAGCTCAAAGCCTATATGAACATTTATAGCTATTACACAACATTTCGTTACATAAATCTAATTCATACCATCCCAAAAGACGTTTCCTTCAAAATTCTGGAATAGTTTTGCCAATTTTTTTGCATTTAAATACGGTATATGAATATAATTGGATTTTTAGTTGAAGTACGACAGTGGAAAATTTTAGTTGTAGCCTCTGACAAACATTTGCTAAACGTAAACAAGTTGTCCTTCTTACACCGACTTGCACTATGGTCAGTTATCCTTATGAAATAGTTATGGACGCTGTTATGCGGAAGTACGAGGGAATTAATTCTTTGTAATTGGGTCAATTGGTTTGATTTTTGGGTTAATCTTATTATTTCGGTCGAGTGGGTCTTTTCCGTCACCACTTGGAGTAGGTATGATTATCAGAAAATGTTATTCTTTTGTGCTCGTATTTATTATGGCATTGACAGGGGTTGTCGAATAGTCGACACAATTTTACTTATATTTGATTTTTTTTGGACTCGATTTTTGGGACAATGTGATAGAAACCTTTATTAACTGGGTACTGAAATCCCCTAGCGGCTGGTATATATAAATGTAAATGTGTAAACAACACCGCGATATATGTACAAGATATTGTACAACGCCATCTATTGGTGCACAAACGACTTAACGGTATTGTTATATCGTCACAATACTTGGAAACTACCCTATTGTGATATAACTTACATTTAAAGCTTCATCAGCTTATAAAGACCCATTGCAGGGTCATAAGCCTCTTCACGAAATAAAGTATGTGTATTATCAATACGCCAGCACACGACGTTATGGTGATTTCAAGCTCCAAGTTCTTTTGTCCTACATACTTTGGCACTAATAGAGCACTTCTCAAGTTCAGATTTCGTCACGAAGTTTTCCTTCACCGTTAGCCGATAGTGTTACTAATTTAAATCAGTAAATGTATGCGAATTCCGAAAATATTGTTGGTACATGCGCAGGTTCGAACCTGTGGATATCAGATTGATAGGCCATCTGTCAAACTGTTCGACCACCACGACTCGCTGTAGCTACACGGAATTTATATGAGTACTAGCGCGTCCGGCAGACGTTGTCCTGCCTTTATATTAAAAAAATCCTAAAAGCCATTTCAATGCGATGTACCGGGTCCAATTGTGAATCTAAATCACTCTTGAATTCACCTGAACACTTCCAAAATTTCACCAAAATCTGTCCAGCTATATAGGAGGAGTTCATTCACATACACACGGACAGAAGAATTACATTTATAAAGTTATTTATTCATTTATTACAGTATACATTGTGTTATATTGTCGTAATAGTAATGCTTGGTTCTTATGTTGCGTAAAGTTAACCTAATCCTGGCTAAGTTCGTGTTGTCAGTGTGTCTTCATTATGTTTACGATCGTCCTGTGTGATAAATATGAACGTCGTCCTGTGGGAAAGCCTTATTTAACTCCTACTATAATACATTGTTGGCTCGTTTTAGTACGTACTAAATTATGGTACACTCTGATAATAAATTGAAATATTCGAAAAGTAAGACAAAATGGCTCATAATATGGTAAATACTTATGCATTATATTATACACAATGCTTAACTTCGCAGATCGGACTAGAACCGGTGTTTTCAACACTCTACCCGACAGCGTTTACACTCAATACCTTTCATTATACAAAAAGTATACCGATCAGAATTTCAAAGGCCTCCCATAGGAAGTTTTACTTCAAAAATAATAACTGTTACTATCGATTATCATAATAGAATGAACATATATACCAACTTATGCTTTCCTATAATCTATATCTATACATATAATAAGAATGTATAGTAAACAAGTGTAATCTAAAATCAGCAACGTTATATACTGATAAACCCTGAAACGCGTTCAGCTAGAAGGAAGTCATTGTGTTTTTTAACGTAAATAGATTTTAGTGTTTAAATACAATCTCATCTAATGTTAAATGACAATGTGGCCTAAGACAGCAAAGATGCAAAATCTAGAGGAGTCTGGCTCTCAAATGTAGCTGCAGGAAGACACCAGCAGGTGCTTGGTGACGGATTTTCAATTTGAAATTGAATTCTTGAAGCAGATGTTCAAAGTATGGCACAGATATGATGTGTTTCAATCTAGCAAGCGTTATTTTTTATGTATACTAATCGCGATTCAGTCAGACATAATAATCAGACGTCACGGGACGCCTGGCAGATGTGAAACATCGAAATTGTTCGAATCCAACGAATCTCAAATTCTCAAATTACACTATAGGTATGCGAGCTCAGTGCGGCAAGAGATATTTTTTTTTTGTTTTAATGCGTATTTCCCTGACTAGTTTTTTTTTTGTCAGGGACATTGTTAGACATTACAAATTTCTTTTCGATTTTATTTATCGTTTCCTGTATTGTTGGTTTCCTTTTCCATTTTATTTATTTCTTCCATTTACCTGCTTTACTATTTTCATGCTATATTCGATAAAGTCATCTCTTGTTCCTTTGTCGCAGATCAGTTGGGTTAATTTTCCAGGTTCTACTCTAATTCCAATTTTTGTCTCTAACTCCGTTCGGTCTTTACAATGTACTGGACATTCAGTGATGAGGTGTATTACGGGGCAAGTATTATTGCGCACAGTCGCTTGCGTATGGCATCGCGTCGTCACGTCTCACACGCACACCACGGCCTGTATCGCTACGCCAACAATCATGTTTAGCCTCGCCTATAGATGTTTCACATCAAAATTAACATATCTGTCTGGTAGGAAAATACCTTGGGCTATCATTTCTTATTTTTGATATGTAGTAGCATACAGACTTGTAATTCACCTGATATGCCACTATAGAACCTTCCTCAGAAGTGGCAGGGTCATGACTGACCGTCGTTATTAAATTGCTACCTTTGAAAACCGAATTGGAACGGTTCGAACGCCCAGTGCCTTTGTTAAACTACAACCATTGAAATACAGTAGCGCGAATATTGCTCCTTTGCGACCAAAGTTGGTATGATGGTGATGCTCCTATTGTTAATTGCACGGTTTCTAGGATTTTAAGGTTTTTTTAAATAAAAGCATAAGTTTATTTCGACATGATAAAAATATTTCTTATAACCACGGAATAAAAGTTGCAAGTCCATTTAATTCTAATAGACAGTCATTTCAGTTATTTTGTTTTCTTAATTTTACACTACGAACATATCCTTAGTGATAGTATAAGAATCATTCACGAATCCGAATGCAAAATTGGTTGTTTGTTTCGCCTTAACCTTTCAACCGATGATCAAGAAATTATACATACAAGTTATCAGGGGTACAGAAAAGGACAGAGGGTATCTTTAATCCACAAAAAAAATTGATTTTATTTTGAAGCTATGATGGCAGTTGGTAGCGTATTCGGACGCGTCGATGGAGGTAGGTTCAAATCCTAGCAGCAACTGAGTTGAACCTTCCGTGAAGGCAAATATCGTGATGAAGCCACATCATGGTGGTAGGGCTTTTTCTAAGCAAGTCTAACTAGCTACCACCCTCTAGTTGAAAATCTATCGCCAAGTACTTGTTGGCGTGTTCCAGCAACTGCATTTGAGAGCCAGCATCCTCTATGTTTAGCGTGTTTACCATCTGCGACCACATCTCCGTTTAAAGTATTAAAAATATCTACATAATTTTAATAACACAAATGAATACAAATTACCCAACTCATATCTTAGAATCGACAAGACCAATTAAAGTCTTATTAAGTATTCGTGTTAGTTTTTACAGTAAGGTCCAAAAGTACATTATCGTTTACAAAACAATGTGTTTAAGCATTATGTAAACTCGGTTTCCTATTAAAAGTTTTCCATAGCTAGCATTCTTACGTGAGACATAGTGATGCCTAGAAAGAACCCTTTCTAGATACTCTAGGGTCTCTAGATTATCTAGCGCCTGTATATACTACTAGCTGATCTATACCCGCTTCGTTGGGCGGTAATAGACATTATCAAGCTATAACTTTTTTCTAGAACTCAATCATATATTTTTATACTCATTGTTAAGGCAGCGTTCGTAAGAAACGTTTTCGTTCGACCATTTTTTCTCCAACTCCCCAGATATTACCCCCTACAACCTCACAAACTTTACCTCTTTATAATATTAGTATAGATTAATAGCTTCTGCCCACGACTTCGTACGCGTGGAATAGTTATCTTGGGCTAATACGCAGCGGAAGCTCTCAAAAGAAAAAAAACAATTTTAAAACATTCTCCATTGTTGCTCCGCTCCTATTGGTTTTAGCAAAATGATATATAGCCTATGACATTCACAAATAACGTAGTTTTCTATTGGTAAAAGAATTTTCAAAATCGGTTGAGTACTTCCTGAGAGTGCCTCCTACAACGTCACAAACTCAAAAACTTTACCTCTTTATAATATTAGTATAGATATAGGTAAGTGTAAAAATTGTAATATTAAATTACAGTGACATACATTTATATTGTTTTATAAAAAAAAATGACTATTCTAAATATCTTAGTCTCTTTTCGATCATAGCATTCGTAAATGCCTTCTTAATACCTAAATTGGATATAGTACTTTTTTACTTAGAAATCTCATCAACGCCTCTATTCTGAATAAAATGAGGTGTTTGTTAGACTGCTCTATTCACACTATTATAAATTCGTTCTATTCTATAGAACAGTTTTGTATATTATAATTTATCAATTGTGGCTCGGTGACTGTAGACTTGGTGACTCGTAGTTCGTAGAATCGTTATTTGTAACTTGCTGTGCATTTATTATTGCGTATCTCTTCTCGCTCTCGAAATACCTTCTCGAACTATTTCTGTCAACCTATTTGTTGTGTAACTGTTTGCTATGTCTTTCTTATCGTTGTACTTCATTGCCGTACCTGTTTGTACCTGTCGTGCTGTACGTGTACCGTTCATTTCCACATATGAGCTACCTGGGCTGGATTAAAACCTCTCCATTTAGCCACTTGTTTTCTTGTTACAGTTACTAAGCCCTTTCAGCCGGCGGTTTCATTCTTTCTATATCTCATGTGGCGTGAACTCTAAAGGGTGTCTCGAAATATGTCCCTGAAAAAAAAATTAAGCCTTTTATTTCTTACATGTTCTGACAAACTCGGCTGATATGTCCAATTTAAAATTATTTTAAGTAATTCTAATATTATAAATGACTAAAAGTGGGATTGAATCCCATTTTTGTGGGTGGATACGCCTTCTATCATCAATTTGAACCACATGTAATCAGTTTGATCCAGCAGTATTTTTAATATAATATTGCCCATTTTCCGCGATTATGGGAGATATACTGGCAAAATAGACGTTTTATTTTGTTTCAATAAAAACAATCCGTGCGTAGAAAACGTCAATTATCAATATTTTCCATAGAAAACAAAGAAGGAATGATACTACGAAAACCGACAAACAATCTACAGATATATTAGTATAAATAGATAGAATAAATAGATTCTAGCTAACACCCATCCATTCTCCTTATTCGTCCGCACATAAATATGATCTCATGTATTATTTATATGTTGCTTAGGCTCCGTCGTCCCATTAGGATTCCACGTGATAACAGATTTCAACATTAAACTAACATTGATTGAAAACTGTTACTTGATTTATTACCTTCATTTTGCTTTCATGAAAGACTTTATAGGAATAATATTTATTTGGTTTTAAGAAAGGTACATTATATAAAAGAGCTAACGGTTCTTAAGTATCTTTTGTTATGTGCTAATAGGTTTCGTTTTTTCGTGGGCTTTGTAGACATAGGTAATTACATCTTAGACGAAGAAGATTGTGGATCAAAATTCATCGTATAGCTAAAATAAATTTATGCATTTTATTATAATTTGTAATGCGCAGTCTTGTTACTTCAGCTCTGAGTTTTATTTCATTTTGCAGGATTCTTATTTGTTCGATTACCTGTAAAATTAGTTATGTAACAGCATATGGCTCTAGTTACTGATGCATTTTTTTAAATGCATTATATAATAAGGTCACAAAAAATTGTCAGTCATGATTTATGTGTTAATCAAAGAGTCGTGGTAATTTCAAAGTCAGTTAAATGCTTTGCGATTAATGATCACAAGCTTTGAAAAATTATCATACACTTGGATAGGAGACTCCTTCTCCATCAAGCTCAAAAGATTCTTACAAAGCATTATATGCCCTAGTCACTTTGTAATAAATCTGGGTAAATCTGGTAGGTTAGCGTCAAGGTTAGTTGCGACGTTAGTAACCTAAAGCGAATGATTGACCCCGATTTTGATACAGGCAGACGTTGCAACGTATGCAGTATGGAAATGTGCGATGATTGCTCGTACAAGGTTTAATCTATGTAACCCGATATAAAGCTGCCTCTCAATTAAAATTGCGTGTGTTCCGACCAGAGTCACGACTAGGAATATTTATATCGTTTTTGACCAAACATAAGTTTTCAATATGATTTTTAAGACGTACTTTTACACCTGGTCATTTAACTAATCATGTGTTATAAAAAACATACATACATGTATATTTAACATGCAGACAAAGAACTTGCTCTTATGCTTTCTTTACACAGAGTTGTGTGGATTTCGTATCATGGGGCGTAACTAAACTAAATCAATATATTGATAGAAAATTGAAGACATGTGTGCCCGCAGATTTCTTTAAGAAATAATGCCCGAATTGTTATTTTTTTTAATACTTTATAGGTCTTAGCATTTCAATATAATCGTACTTGATGTTTATTTATTTATTCAAGGTCCTAAAAACTGAGTTCAATTAATAAAAATGGACACGAACCGAAAATGTGAACACGACAAGTATAAAATAAAAAGAGAAAGTCATATTATCTTTTATCGTCTGTATCATGGCGAGTGTTCTGAAGAGCTCTTTGACCTCATTCCATCTTCTCCTTTCCACTATAGAACTACACGGGCGGGTACGCGTCTCCACAGTTTCACAGTAGCAACCATTCCGGCAAGAACGAAGAAGTTCGAAAGCTCCTATTTTTGTCGTACTGTGAAGATGTGGAATCGTCTCCCAGCCAGTGTGTTCCCTTCCTCTTATGACATGGGGTCCTTCAAACGAGGCGTGAAGAAGCACTTTTGCAGGTCGGCATGATAGCGATGACTGCCATTGCTATTTAACATTGACAGTCGCTGTTATTTATAGACTGTACTGTACTTTCCATCAGGTACAGTGCAGTCATTTTGCTGAATTTTGCAGTTAAAAAAAAAATATAACAAAGAAAAATTTAATATATTTTTTTTCTAGTTGAGGCCAAGGAAACACAAAAGAATATATCGATTTTGAAACGTAAACTATTATAAAAAGAAAGCAAGCAATCCAAAGGGCAAGGACGATATAGTTTAAGATGGTAAATATATTCTACCTAGAGAGGGAGTGCCTCTCAAGTGCAACTTGAAGGTGGTAGCTCGCCAGGTGGAATTAGAAAAAGCCCTACCACAATGTTGTCCACTTAAAAACAATTATTATAAATTAATTACTCAATTGTGTGATAGACCGTAGTTTTGATAGATAATATTAACCGTATTATTGACAACTGTCTTTCAGTGGTCACCGTTGTTTTTAATTTGGTCTGTGTTACCATCAGGTATAGTGCAGTCACTTTGCCATGCTGCAATAAAAAAGCCAGTCCTCCTCTAGGTCAAATCTATAACGTCAATATTAAAGATTAGATGCGCTTCTACTACAATTCCTTTGAAGTTAATATTACATATTGATAATATAATTTACTCAAAAGGTTTCTGAAGAATGTTTGCTATACACTTTACGAAATGAATAATGTAGAAACGAACGTATTTTTTTCACCAGCACCGCCATGATACCTACTCTATACATCTTTATTAAATCGAGTTTATTAACTTGTTACATATTTGTAAAATACTATTTATTATTCGCTGCTTGACTCACGATAATGTATTTTTAACCGACTTCGAAAAAGGAGGAGGTTACTACGTTCGGTTGTATGTTTTTTTTATGTATGTTAATCGATATCTCTGTCAATTATGAACCGATTTTAATGATTCTTTTTTTATTTGAATTGGTTATATTCAGGGGTGGTCCCATATATAATTTGAAGAAAATATTCAACCCCTAAGGGGTGAAGTATCGTTTATTTGATTTTCACCCACTTCGTCTCTACGTATTTTCGTAAAATTATAACCGATTTATTATACCCATTAGAAACCAGATTATGGACACAAAAAAAGGAAAAATAAAACATTTTTACAAAAAAAAATAAACCGCCTTCGATGTGAAAAACTAATAAGGCACTAAAAAGCGAAAAATAACTGAATTATTAAATTAACCAAATTAAATAACAAATATTGATATTCGCACTACCTAATAATATATTTGAAGTCGATGCCAACCTACATTTCAAATTTGTTGCAGGTAATAAAATATGTATACTATACAGATATAAATCATGGGACACGAGAGTGGACCCAAACTTTGTATGTAGATGATATGAATTTAGGTTGGCATCGACTTCAAATATATTATTAGGTAGCGCGAATATCAATATTTTTTATTTAATTTGGTTAATTTAATAATTCAGTTATTTCTCGCTTTTTAGTGCCTTATTAATTTTTCACATCGAAGGCGGTTTATTTTTTTTGTAAAAATGTTTTATTTTTATCTCTAGGGAATAACAATACTTTTGTTCTGGTTGAATTATACGTATATTCCTTTTAGACCTCTGACAACGTGAATGCAAAATTTCATAATAATAAGTTGAGTAGTTAATATTCTGCATATAATTGGCAATAACGGGATTTGATTGGAAAATGCTAGATTAGATGTTTATTAATTTTCATTAGGATGTTGTACTTTATTATAAATTTTATCTATTCCTAAACAATAATTGATAAATATTCCAGCATAGAAGGTGATATATCAAAAGCTTCGCAATATTATTTGATTTGATTATAAATTATCCAGTCTATACATATAATAAGAATGTAAATGTAACGTGTCTGTACTTTTTAGATTTTTGCGAAAAAGTTGTTGCAGGTGTCTTGGAATAAGTAATATAATACATTTCAAACATTTTTAGAAACATCTATATGTTCATCATCACATCTATATCTATATGTCTGTCTGTTCGCTTGAACAGGTGTCATGGTTAAAGTATTGCGTTCACGATAAAGCTTTACTAAGAAAATTGTAAGGCATATCCTCGAGTAATATATAGTCTTGGTTTCATTAAATAGGCCTACTCTATCAAAAGTTAGGTATTGTAATTTTAATGACGACGCGACGACAACGATTGAACGAGAGAAAAGTGAATAAGTAAATGGACTTAATACATTCAGATGATTTTATTAGTCACTGTTTTTTTACATTAGGTTCCACGCAGACGGAGTCGCGGGCACAGCTAGTAATATTAAAAAGAAATTGTATACCGTCGTGTTTGTATATTGGAAATACTAGCCAATAACTGATCGCGAATAATGTAGAAATGACAACGAAAGACGATGAGTCCATTTTTAAGAACTTTGTCTATTTGTTTGTCTGTTTGAACAAAGTATTCTCCTAAAATGCTCGACTAACTTTGATAAGGTCATTACATTGAAGGTTTTTTTTTATATTATAGGAGGCAAACAAACAGGCGGGTCACCTGATGTTAAGTGACCACCGCCGTCCATAGGCACTAGCAACACCAGGGGACATGCAAATGCGTTGCCAGCCTGTGTTTGGGAAGATGAGTAGGGGGAAGGGAGGGAGAGGGGGGTTGGAAGGTGGTTACTTCACGTCGGTGTTTCTGTGTGTCGGGTGGTAGTACCCCGGGCGAGCAGACCCATTCATACTGAAACCAGTAATAGCTTCAGCGTGGCTCTACCACGTACTAAACAGCTAGTTGTGAAATACATTTTAACTTTATACGTAATGGAATTTCACTTCAAAAATAAAACAGCGACATATATTTTTAAAAACTATTCAATAAATAAAATATGTGTCAAAAGAAACGAGCACACTTCACGAACAGTTAAATGTCAACGTCACGTTCAAAGCAAACTGACAGTTTAGTTGGAAGCTTCCCTCACTGGGAGATTAAAAATTCAACATATTCCCGCTTCCGACGATTGCGCTGTTAACTGTGACACAGTTCAGTGAACACTAGCCAGAGTCCGCGACTCCGGTTCTCATGGAAAACATTTTATCATTTCAGAGGAACTACGCATTCGTCTTTAATTTTTGAAGTTTAATTTTGTTACTATCAAGTAGTATTTACCATATTTAACCGTTTCACTGGTTTTAAGTAGGGGTGTGCTAATATTCGAATAATCGGATAGCGAATCGAACCGTATAATTCGATTCAAAATTCCAAATGAATATTCTTACTATTCGAATTGATCGAATAATTCTAACCATTCGTATTATTCAAACAACTTCAATTATGCGAATAATTAAAACCGTTTTGATATTTATCAAATACGACATAATCTATCTATACATATAATAAAAATGAAGTGTCTGTATGTAATATCACAATAACTTTTTTTTACTGATTGGGTATGAAAGTATACACGCAACTGATAACAAAAATGCAATTTTTAAAATTTTTGTCGGTCTGTCTGTTTATCTGTTTGTTCCGGGTAATTTCCGAAACGGCTGGACCGATTTTGACGGGAATTTCACTGGCAGATAGCTAAAATTACAGCGCCTTACTTAGGCAACTCTAAATTAGACTAGCTATTAACCGCGACTTCGTCTGCAATGCTATCACTAAAACGATTGGTCCGATTTTCACGAAACTTTCGCCAGCAGATAACGGACATTATAGAAAGTAATTTAATTTATTTTAATTTAGACTAGCTGTTAACCTTGGCTTCACCCGCAGTACTATCTCCAAAACAGTTTGACCGATCTTCACGAAACTTTCACTGGCAGATAGCTGATTTTATAAAAAGTCATTCAAGCAATTTTAGTATATACTAGCTATTAACCGTGGCTTCGCCCGCAGTGCTATCTCCAAAAAAAATTTGAATATTCCAAACAGTTCAAATAGTTCGAATTATTCGGTTTGTTCAAATAGTTCGAATATTCAACTCGAAATTCGGATCGAACGCCATTATTCGATTCGAGTACATCCCTAGTTTTAAGATACGTTTGTGAATTTATATAATTCCTGCTTAACCCGCATAGAAAAGCGCAGTTATAGCGCATCAAATAATATCTAATCAAAACTGTTTTAAAAATTAGCCTAGACAAAAAACACTTTTTTAGGTTGATTTTTGGCAATCAATCTCCTAGATTATTGCCGCCATTGTGGAGTGGGTAATAATATTACAAGACTCTTGTGATTATTTCAATGTTCTAACTAGACGGTGAACTTTCCAGGGAGTTTTTGGAGCATTTATTATTTTCCATTCACTTCACTTGTGCACAATAACTGAACTATATTACGTAAAATGCCGTCAATATTACAAAATATAGAGTCGAATAACACAAGATTTTGAATAGAATATATAACACACTACATGACAGACTAAGGTCTAGCCAAAAAAGAGGCAGAAGAGAAAAAGCGGGCGTCGCGTTGTTTACTTCACTCAAATGTGCCCCTATATTTTATTCGCGGACAACTAGAGCTAATATTTTATAAAGATATCATACAATCAATAAGTCAATAAATAATAATATTAATAATAAATAATAATAATAATTTCAATAATCAATCAATTAAGTTACATGATGCTCAATTTGGTTTTCAACCCAGACTATCAACAGAGAATGCCATTTTAGCTCTTAAGCAGACCGTCAGGTACTATACTAGCCGAAAAACACCTGTTTATGCCTGTTTTCTAGATCTAACCAAGGCTTTCGATCTAGTTTCCTATAATCCATTATGGAGGAAATTAAGGAATACCGGTTTACCCCACGAACTTATTAACATTTTTTTTTTTGGCTTGTCTGTGAGACCTATGCTAATAAACATGGCTTAAAGTATAATATTAAAAAAAGTGAATATATGGTATTCACTGCTGGTAAAAATGGTAATTTCAGAAGACGTACCCCTATAAATCTTTATGGTATGCCCTTGAATAGAGTATATGAATTTAAATATCTGGGCCACATTATCACGGCTGAAATGAAAGACAATAATAATATTGAAAGAGAACGTAGAGCGCTCGCAGTTAGAGGGAATATGTTGATTCGTAGGTTTGCTCGCTGCAGTGATGAAGTTAAAATCCAATTATTCAAAGCATTTTGTCAATGTTTTTATACGAGCAGCCTATGGATCAGCTTCAGTAAGAGGACTATGAATGCATTGCGTGTCCAATATAATAATATTTTCAGAATGTTATTGGGATTACCACGATTTTGTAGTGCGTCTGGGATGTTTATAAATGCTAGGGTTGATGATTTCTATGCTTTAATCCGTAAGAGAATAACATCCATCCTGGGTAGACTTCGCGATAGTTTGTAACGCCCCCCCTCTCTCTACTTCCTCTCTTACACCTCATCTCTCCCACTCTTCTATCTCTATATATATATATTTTACTATATCTATACCATATAGAGACCTCTTCAAGCGCTACCAAACCCCTCTCCTTTACCTTCAATACCTTTATCTTACCAGTTAAACATACCCTGGTTAAAACAATGTATTAACCCCTTATTATTATTATTATTACCATGATCATTTAGAAGCTAGGACCCTTTTACGTTGTGAATTGAAACAAAGTTGTAGTAAGCAAGTTGTTTTAATCTGGTACTCAGAAAACATTACATAGATTAAATCCAGCATAATTAGAACTTTAGGAAACACATAACAACACATAATAAATTCAATTGTTCAAAATCAAATAAATAAAATCTAAGTTAATCTATATATATATATAATACCGCATTCATAATATGTTAAATTAATTCAAAGTACATCCTAATAATATTCATTAAAGTATATAGTTATTTGTATTAAACATGAGACTGTATGTAGAGTGTATAAATGTTTTTTTTTTCCCTGAAGGGGAAGAGGCCCCACCTTCCTCAAGCCCACCTCTTTAGAAGCACTGTAATTTACAATGAATTTACAGTTAAATCCAAAAATCAACTACTACCAGCATCGCTGGGAGTTAAGGGTGAGAGCCAGGAATATAAGGAATCTGGAAACCAGTCTCCAAATAAAATGATGAAATGTAGTAACGCAATCTTATGGGTGATGATAGCTGATGAAAAACAGCCTGCTTTGATCCTCACAAGAAAGCGAAAGCTCCAGGGTGACAAAGTCAACCAAGGAGAAAATATGTAACTTGCTTCAATTCAAACCTCCCCAACACAGGTATAGCGACACGGTAGACACTGGGATACGAGGAGCGAGATAAAGGTCACTCAAATCCACTCGTCAGGTCACTAACACAGTGTGGATCAACAGAAATGAATATAGAGAAGACTAGCTACGCCCTAACAATTAGTATGGTGTGAAAGAATCATAGCAGCTTGCATAGTCAAAGTGCTAACACACCCACGAGATTGCAAATATTAATGCCTTTTAAATGGTAGACATAACCAGTAATTGAATTATATAATCACACTAATTCCAAAAGGATAGTGGATAAGGTTTTGGTTGCGAGACGTGCAGAACTAAATCGGCACTAGCATTTATACTACAAAATAGTATTGTAGTGATTAATTTAGATTGGTAGTTGAACTTCTGATTGGTTCCAGTCACCATTACTTTATAATGTGCTAACCGGATCCCACACAGATAATTCTTTTACCAAGGTTGTTTGTATATAACAAACAATAAATTAAATAATGCTGTGCTGACTCTGCTCAGTACACATTCAAGCGATAGATGGATAGCAGTTGATTGTATAGGCATTAGGGCCCTGTTTGTCCCTTTGCAAAACAACAATGCAAAATGTAAAGTGTAAATCAAACTCTACCACCGGTTCGGAAAGTTATCCAGTCATCGAGAAGAACCGGCAAGAAACTCGATCTGGTTTATCTTTTAGCAAAACAAATAGGTAATATATATACATATTAATCTATGTATTCATTTATAATCCTACATTACTAGCATTATCTTAGCCTATAGAGATCTCAACTTAATTATATATTTCTTTGCATCATAGGTTAACCTTTACATTCTATTGAAAAATATTTAGCCTATTTTATAAGTAATTGCTTAGATTTTCCAATATATTCAGACATATTTGTGGAATAGTATATATGTATATACTAAACTGAAGTTTACAGAATTCAAATTCTATAGTGAATCTTTAATAATATAAATGTTCTATGTAACACTTATTGATTTTAGCTGAAATGTCTGTAAAGAGTATAGTGTGGAGTTGTGACAATCTTAAAGAAGTCCTCCATAACTCTCAGCAGAATCCAGTTCATATTCTTTTGAATTATATACACAAGAGGATGCTGAGTTAAGTTACGTCAAGGGTTTGCACCCGACTACACCAGGCAGAGGTTCCATGAGAGCCGATCATGTCAGACGAAAGACGGCTACCGGTTCGTACTTTGGTAAAGATGCGCTATGCTTCTAAACCCAAACCATTTCCCGGGTCAAGGCTAACGTATCGCTGACAACGGCCCTATTACACCTCAGGCATACAGTAACCTCCTCGGTACCCAGCAAAACGATTTACTTGATAGAGAAAGAGAGTTAAAGACCGCCGAAACGTATATGCTTTAGGTGCAACTCACATCAACGCCTACTGGGACTCCCTATAATAAAACACTGCTGTTTAAAAGCTTATGAAGTGGAATCGCATCAGTTTAAGGAATTATTTGTTAAGTAATTTATAATGTCACAGATTTACCAGTGCCAATCTTCTTCCTTCTCAAGCTACCTCATTCTGATAGGATCAGAACTACAATAGCTTAGCTCATGTTTAGTAATGTGTCTTTGGTTGAGTTCTATTGGTAGAGACTATTATTTGAGGTTTAGAAATGAACTTAATGAGTAACACATATTAGAATTACTTATATAGATCCTGACCTATTTAACAGCTCATATTCTTCATCAATACTTTACTTATCTAACTTTGAAGTTTATAGTTATGCTTGTAATATATTTAACTAACTTTATAAAATGATATACAACCAATTTAGTGGAGTACAATTATTGTTCAGTACCTGATTGAGGTATTAAAATCTTTACACATATTAATGACATCAAATGCATATAGACACTTATCTGACTTCTATAGAATTCAACCTTCCTTAATAAATATTGAGTAACTTACTATTTGATGTAACAATTATTGATATTAATTAAAATGTCTGTGAGTTAGTGCAGTGTAGGATTTTTAATATTCTTAGTGGAATCTAGTTCACATTCTTTTGAATTCTATATATAATACCATTCAAGCCAACAACTACTGGGATGCAATATACTACAACTCTAATGCGTAAAAGCTTGTGAACTTGATTCACATCTAGTTTCAGTTACAGATTTACCAAAGTCGAATAATCTTCCAGCCTGATAGAATCAGAACTTCAGACCCTTAGTTAATGTATAGTAGTATATGTCTTTGTGTTTATTTGCAAAACAGGTTATTGTTTGAATTCTATAAATAGACATTATCGTGCACGATTATTATCTAGTATATTATAAATTACTTACAGTCTCGTAGTTTTCACAAACACAATGTACTGACAAATTACTGGCTATGATGCTTAACACAACGATACCTACTTCACCTCCAAGTAACCATAATACGCCGTAATTTACGATCTAAATGTCTAAATACAAATTGCAACATAATCACTATAATGACGCTAAATCAATCACTAATTCGCGGAATTCTTTCTAGAAGAACCCTATCTCGGATCTCACAACTAAACTGTCCGCAATTTTGGGGTTTTTATCACACACGCTGTCCTTTTCACTGTGGGATTTCCCTGACACATAACGAAACTCACGCGCACTACCTCAAGAAGCACTAATTCTCAAGCACTGGATAATTCCAGGAGCTTCCTGACTAGTATTGCATAATTCGAGACACTTTTCCGATACTGTACGATGTATACTTTCACTTTTCAGGTTAGAACTAACTAAATATACGAAATAAACTATTAATTCAATAAAACTTAGTATTTCTTTGTTTCCGTATTCCTTTGTTCTAAAAGCAAACTGGCATTACGACCGCTAAATTCCTACTTTTCACAGAGACTCTTGCGCACGTATTCACAAACGAAGTTCTTCGGGCTATCCATCCCGAATCGCCGTTAAAAATCCTTATATACCTTCCTCTTGTCCTCCCAAACCCCCTTACAGACATTGCGTCCCCTATGTACGTCAGAAAAATCAGGCTTTCTCTCTCTATTCCTTTGTTACTTTCGTCTATTTTATTCCCATCTCGCTCTAATGCTTTTTTTTCCAGACGTACTTCCATATTAGACGTGGTGGTCGTGTGTAGATACCTTTTTCTATATCTGTCCTTTTGTAATCCTTTGGGTTTTATCTCCATTTCTTTCTAATTTTTTAATTCCAATCTCAATTTTATACTTTCACATTGCGTTACACACATACTACAGTTTTAAAATTCTCTGCCACGCCTTTTGTCAGGGTTCTTTAGTCGTTAATAGAACACTTTCATTTTTTCCTTATGGTTCAGTACTTAATTAAATATTTATATCCAAAATTATTTTATTTATGATGAATGTTAGCATTTATTCAGAATCCTATTCAATATTCTAAAATACTTAACAATTTTTTTTTCCCTTGTTTTTTTTTGTTCCTAATTAGATCCATTACATGATATAGATGGTGTTAATTGTATCAATATTTTTTTTCCATAATTTGCCCAGTTGGGTTCGTTACAAGTTCCAATAATATAATGAAAACAATGGTAGACATGTACGACAGTCCTTTCATGAAGCACTGGATATCTGTTGTAATATGTGTGTGATGTTCATCTTTTCATCCTATTTCATATTCATTTGTATAAAACATATTAATATAGTACTTAATTTTAATTTTATTTTTAAATTTACTACCAATTTATGTATTAGTATATAATTTGTTTTTGTGGACCCTTGTTGTCTTATAAATAAATAATAATAATATATATAATTACTTTGTATCTATGTTATGTTTTCATAAGTTATATATTATAAGACTTTCTAAGAATCCTTGTAAAAAGTACTGTCTAAAAATAGCCGCCTAATCATATCACCACCTACAGATATTCAGCAAACAAATTTAATTAATGAAATTAATTTAACGAAATACACACATCAAAAAAGTCTAAGCAACATGCGTGATATTACAAATTTTACCATTTATATTAATTAATTTCTAAGTATTTACTCAAACAAAGTGCGTAGGTAAGTAAACTTTTTGTTTTGTAAAAAAAAAAATTGATTATGTTTTGTTTTTTCATAAAATTGAAATGACTGCGAATTTGTTGAATTTAAGTGCGTTTTAATTGCTACGTTTAGTCTTGATTTTATAATTTTACCAACCATTTAAATAAAGTTAGCGACAAAATTGAATTGTTAGATATTCTTTACGTCATGAAGCGACGTCATTTGATGGCAGATGAAATGCAAAGAGCTGTAGGGATGTTGCAAGCGGGAAGTAATCAATCTCAGGTATCTCGACATTTTGGCATTCATAGAAGTGTTATTTGTCGTCTTTGGCAGCGCTACAATAATACAAGAGAACCCGCTGAACAGCATCTAGGCCGTAAAAGGAGTACAACCACTCGGCAAGACCGGTACATACAACTGACTGCAAGACGCCAGCCGATGTTAACCGCTCGAGAGATAAGTTTGAGGCTACAAATTTCAAGTGGTGTTGATGTAAGTCCTCAAACTGTGCGAAATCGACTGCATGAGTACGGCCTACGAGCTCGACGCCCAATCAGGTGCCCACCGATACGTCACGGGAATCGTGCTCGTCGATATGAATGGTGTAGAGAACGCATAACATGGACCCAGGAACAATGGGATAAAATTATGTTTTCCAATGAGTCACGATTCGGGTTTAAGCCTGATACAAGAAGGGTTCGAGTGTATCGTCGGCCCGGAAATACTGAAAGGCTCAGGTGCGTTCAGGAAATTCATCCATACAGCGGCTCAACAGTTATGTTATGGGCGGGTATTATGAAGAACAGGCGAACTGAGCTCGTTTTTGTAAATGGAAACATGAATGCTGAAAATTACATTGAGGATATTCTCAGACCTTATGTCTACCCATTTGCACAAACCTTTGACTCCGATTTTAGGTTAATGCATGACAATGCGCGTTCACATACAGCTCGGCGAACCAGTGAATACTTTGCAACGGAGAACATCCGGGTATTGCCCTGGCCTGCACAATCGCCAGATCTCAACCCCATCGAGCACGCATGGGACATGCTCCAGAGACGTGTTTTGAAGGACTTGGATGGAGCGACAACAACCCAACAGCTGAAGGATTTGCTACAATTCCATTGGGAGCGAATACCGCAAGATGACATAAACAGTCTCATTAATTCAATGAATAATCGTTGCCGACAAGTTCTGAATAGCAGAGGAGACCATACTTTGTATTAAATTGTTCTATTCTTTCACAATAAATACATTTCTACAGTATATTCTAATATTGTTCATTTCTGTTATTAAAAGAACTTATAAAGACAACAGCTGTTATTTTTACATCATAGAACCCTAAAGATATTATTTTAAAAATAAAATACAACGTTATAATGTGAAGAACCATCCTAAAATTTAAATTAGTACATGTTGCTTAGACTTTTTTGATGAGTGTATATACAGACACGACCGAATTTATTTGTATGCTTTGTGTTTTTTCCGAGGAAATATGGGAACACTATCCGGCAAATCGGTAATAGTGAAGGTAAAGTAAAGTAAAAGACCAGCATAATTTAAATATTACAAACAGCAACAAATTGGTCATACCATGCTTCAGGATCACTAAGTCCGAAAACAGTTTTTTACGTAATAGTGTTAGGTTTTATAACAAAGTCCCAAAATACATTACAGATTTGCTGGATAGTGAGTTCAAGAACCATGTCAAGCGGGTTTTAATATGTACAGGCTATTATAGTGTGGATCAATATGTGAACGATTGTAACGTCTGGAAATGACGCACCTCTCTGTGCATCCACTAATAACGAATGTAACTATTTATGTTTTGGAAAAATATATAACATGAAGAGATAAACCAGATCGAGTTTCTTGCCAGTTTTTCTCGATGAGTGGGTTGTTTTCCGAACCTGTGGTAGTATTCACTTTCATAAGCGCCTTCTCAGGGCTTAAATTGAATAAACGAAATATTTTGATTTTTGATTTTGATAGTGCTTTGGGACTTTGTTATAAAACCTAACACTATTACCTAAACTAAACCTAAAACTGTTATTGGTCTTGGAATGGAATAACCAATTTGTTACTATTTGTCTTTAAATCATGTAATGGTAAGTCGTTCATTAACAGCGGAATAATTATATCTCTGATAATTAATTATACATTGCACAGAAGTCATGCATCACATTGTTAGTTGTAATAACAATGAACTCTCTAGCTTCGACTTACAAAGTTTTGTTAAAAATATATAGGTATCATATAATTAACGTTTTGTTATGAAACTTAGATGTGTGTTCTAAGTTATTCATATTCGGTATGCTAAGCCAAATAATGTTTTCCAAGAAAACTTTCGAAGGAGCCGAAACAAATCCTATACATATATTTAGCGAACTATTACTTGAAACTTTCTCTTATAGATTGGGGTTATAAATTTTGAACGACGTGAATATATACAACACTAGCTTTTGTTAGCAACTTCGTTGGCTAATTTATCCCTCGGGAATTTAGTTTCTCTACTTTTTGTACTCCTGTTTACGTGTATGCAATATTTCATGAAAATCGGCTATGTACTTAAGGCGTGAAAGCGTAACAAACAAACTTATTTTCGCATTTATATGTAGTGTCCCATTTCATTTTTTAACTGGTTCTGCAAAATGACTACATTGTACCTGATGAAAGTACAGTACAGCCCATAAATAACGGCGACTATCGGTGTAAAATAGCAACTGTAGTCGCCGTTATCATGCCGACCTGCAAAAGTGCCTCTTCATGCCTCGTTTAAAGGACCTATCGTACATCGGACATATCGTAAGAGGAAGGGAGGCGATTCCACATCTTCACAGTATGAGAAAGATAAGAGTTTTCGAACTTCTTCGTTCTTGCCGGGTCGGTTGCTGCTGTGAATCTGTGGAGACGTGTACCCACCCGCGTAGTTCTGTAGTGGAAAAGAAATGGGATAGGATCATAACACCAGCGACCAAAATAATTGTGTAGTTCACAATAAATATGGTTTATTACAGCTATATTAAAAATTACAGGGGTACAAAGAAGGACATTCTTGATAATTTAATGTATGTACGTAAAAACTTTGAAAAACTGCATTTAGTAAAAGATCGCCATAATCTAAATACTAGAAACTATAACAAACTGGTCGTCCCATGTTTCAGACTTAGCAAAACCAGTAATAGTTTTTTAGTTAATAGTGTTACGTTTTACAATAAAGTCCCAAAGTATGTTACTGACTTGCCGGACTGTAACTTTAAGTGCCACATCAAGCGGGTTTTGGTGTCTAATGGCTGTTATAGAGTGGATCAATATGTGAACGATGGTGATGTCTGGAATTGGCTCGTCTCTGTGCATCCACTAAAAACGACTGTATGATGTATTGAAAATATATATGTTAAAAAAATGTACCCGATCGAGTTTCTTGCCGGCTCTTCTCGGTGGATGGGTCGTTTTCCGAACCGGTGGTAGTTCTGACGTTCAAAGTGCCTTATTAGGGCCTAAACTGAATAAAGTATTTTTGATTTGATTGATTTGATTTGACATAGGATACCGTCTGTCAAAAAAAAATACTTACTGCTACCTATATTAAAGGGAGTGAAGGCACAAGCTAGTATTTTATATTTTTACAGAAAGCACACTTAACACAGGCTACGCATACGGTAATCTGTTACGTAGTAACATTTAGAATACATTTTGAATATTTATATAAACGTTTATTTGACATGCTATTCCATTACGACATCAAAAAAAAGTTTAAGCACTCATAAGGACCGCCGGCAGAAGGGGAGACTCAAAACAATAACACAACTGTGTCTTCTTTTGAATTATCGAAGTAATTGTAGTGTGAATTAATTTCATAATTTATATGTGGAAATTATTAACATTAGTCTGGCTTTCACTCTTATCGGCAGTCTGCATCCCGATAATTATATACATTTTTATATAGTTTATTAATTAATTAAACATGTGGTGGGCTGCATGATCTCAATACAAAATATCAATATTTGATGTAAATAGGCCGTTATACTACGCTTCGCTACTCTGACGCAAGCCGTGCAAGCGTAATACGGCAAGTCACGTTTACCAGCATGTAATGACGCTAAATTATGAATTAATCTCCTTCCAAAAATACCGCTTCACGCACCTAAAGAAGTTTTCACTTCAAAAAACATAAAAAACACATACGTTATCTATTTATCTAACTAACTTATCACTAGCCCGAGCCGTACGTAAATAACAAGGTCTACGGGGTAGGGGTTAGATCGCGCGACCTGGCAGTCTATGAATCTAAGAGATTGACCTTCAAATCGGTGGTAATCCTGCAAACAAAAAGCAGAAGGATGCATATCCACGGTAGCATCTCACATGCTGTAGTGACAATGTCCAAACACAGCAACACCTGGCTCTGCTATACCGATACGACTGACGACGCAATTAGTACGTTCACCTATCGGGCCGGGACATTGTAGGTTACAACCTAAAAATGGCTATAAAAATAATAAAGAAACCGCTACGAATAAAGGCTACAATCTCAATAGGAAATTCGAGACATTGACATAAATTTAAAAAGTATATCAACAATTATCTACAACTAGTTAAGTATAATAATGATATATTATTTTCTTACTTAAAATTGTATGTAGACTGCACTTGGTTTTAATGAATTTCGGATAAAAAGGTACGGACCAATATATCTATATAATATATAATTATGAAAAATCCGTACCCTTACAAGTGTATATGTATATATATATATATATATATATATAAATATAATAAGCTTTTCTTCATATTCACATACTTCACGCATTTATTTACTCAATTGCGAAGATTATCGATTATATGTATATCGGTATGTCTATTTACTTGACAAGCTCTACAATCAAAATGTTTCAATGGATTTTAACATATGAAATGACGTTAGATTCGTTTCAATTGTCGGAATCAAATGGGTTTTCTGATATTTAATTATAACGTATGTAAGACTATGATTTTTGCTTAACAATGTTCAAATAATATAACCACAAAAAACTTTGTATATTATACAATTGGGCATTTTGTTTTCTCTTATTCATAATTCCACGTGTTTTTTAATTGTACGGTTGTTAAATGAATTGAATAAAACCTTCAAGAATGATAAATATCTTCATAAATTCGAGTTGGCGTGCATTCCGATGGTCCGCGCCAAATTAACCTACTGTGCAACCATTTACTGTGTCAGCTTTCCGGAAAAGATGGCGTCCCGCTAAAAATGAATGTTTCGCTTTTGCTAATTGCGCATTCGAATTCAATTGAACAACTAAGTAATTACTCTGAGATATTAATGAGTTTTTAATGAATTTATTATGAGAATAGATATGTCTTTATTTGTACAGCAAACTAGATGAGCCCGCGAGTTCACGCGGGTTTCCCATTATTTATACATATAATAAGAATGTAAATGTAACGTGTCTATGCTTCTAGAATTTTTGTGAAAAAAAATATTTCAGGTGTTTAGGAATAGTAATAAAATACACTTCAATCATTTTTAGAAATGTCTCTCTGTCTGTCGGTTTGTTTGGGCACGCATTACAGCTAAAGTACAGTATTCATAACAAAACCTCACCAAGAAAATCATAAAGCATATCCTCGAGTAACGTTTAGTCTTGGTTTCATTAAAATCAGTTCACTGTATCAAAAGTTATTGTAATTTTTATGACGACACGACTTAAGTACGAGAGAAAAGTAGATAAGTAAATGGACGTAATACATTCAGATTATTTTATTAGTCACTTTTTTTTACATTACGTTACACGCAGATGGAGTCGCGGGAACAGCTAGTAAATAATATTTGTATGTTATCTTATTATCCGTGACCCTTGGTTCAATTAATGTCGCCGTCAGATCAAGTAACGATGGACCCATGAAGTCAGATTAAACTGGTCGACGTTGTATATTTTTAAATAAACTCCAAGTAATCATCACATCGTTCCAGAATATTCCAATAAAGCTCTTAGTTTTATGTCGTATATTGTGGATGATAAAAACAATACAGCGAGTGTCTCGTTGGCGTCATAAAGTTTTATGTGTTATGCATAATCACATATGACCGGCGATATGACGTCATGTTCTAAGCTATTGTCCTATTTCATGTGTTCCTAGTCATTTAATTTACACTCGTATGTGGTTGGTTCAATTGAATTACCATTTTTACTTTTATTTCACCCCCATTTTACACGTTTGAGGGTTGATTTTACAAAAGAGGTGATTTAAAAAAAAGTGGAAACTACTTTAGGCGCCTTGAGCGGTATTTTTAACGGGAGATAAATTTATAATTTGGCTTTATGACATGCTAGTAACTATGACCGGCCGTATTGCGCTTGGGCAGCTTGCGTCAGACTAGCGACGCGTAATATAGGGGGCCTGTGGACATGTAATATTGGGGCCTGTGGACATGTAATATTGATATTTTGTATTGATATAAAAAAATATATAATCATAATTCGGAGTAACAATGGATGTGAAAGAGAGACTAGTGATAATAATTTTAATTTACAAATTATGAAAGCTAAATTAGTCACACTATAATTAGTTTCAAAATTCAAAAGTGAACACAGCTTAATTTCCGTTGTTTTAGGGGGTAAAAAAGAGGCTCCTTTTACTGACTTTGGCTTGTTTATGGATCTCGGACACTAGTACTCTCACCTGACTTGGCTTGTTTTTGGTTTTCTGTGGATTTCTTCGTTTTTTGACTTGGCTTGTTTTTCTCGGACTGTTTTCCTGCTTTCTTACTGACTTGGCGTGTTTTACGGACTTGATCTTTTTTGCCTCTTGGTTTGCTGGGGCTCCAGTAGGCCATGAGTGCAAAAAAGATAAATAGCAAACGGGCGAGCGTGTCACTTGACTCGGACACGGAGGTAGAGGAGCGTCCCGCTCCCAAGGGAAATAAGTTTGCGCGGGGTACGGCGAGGCGGATCAGCCGTAACGTCAGCGGGGGTCGTGGCATCATGGGCGAGGCCGACGGGTCGTTTGACCGGGCCTTGGCCGGGAGTCTGAGCGGGGCGGAATCGGAAGCCTCTGCCACGGGCTCGGTCGTTGCCTCGGCTGTCGGCTCCAAGGCCAACTCGAAGGCGGGGTCGGCGGCGAGCTCGGACGCTGAGGCGATTCCCATCGACGTCGACGAGATGGACGTATTTACGTTGAAGGCGCTGGCGGGAGCTCAGGTCTCATCGATTTATGAGGCCGTCAAAAAGTCGGGCCGGCTTCAGGGCCCTTATATCAAGGTTTTGAAGGGCGCGGCTAAGACCCTTCGGGAGGTAGTTGAGGCGCTCGCTGACCGCACAGAGACGGCGGAGGTTAGAAAGCTCCAAAGGGAGACGAAGAACCTCCGCCGCCAGGTCGAGGATCTCAAGGTGGAGATCCAGGCCTGGAAGCAGGAGGCGAGCGCCAAGAGGCAGATGCCTCCGCCTCCAGCACCTCCCATGGCGTCGACGGAGCTTCCCACTCAGCAGTGGGAGGAGGTGCTCGCGGGGGCCGTCTCGCGCCTCGAGCGGTCTCTCCAGGTGTCGTTCGGCAATATGCTGAACGCACGCCTGGAGGGCCTGGAGAGCCGCCTCCCTCCGGAGGTGCCAGTCCGCCCTCCCTTGGCGGCCTATAAGAAGAAGGGTAGAGCGGGGGCTCCACCTGCAAGACCGGCGGTCTCCCAGAGGCCGGCACCGGTGCCCCAGGCCCCGATCGCCCCTCTGGGGCTGAATTGGGCCGAGCTACCGGCTCCTGCGGCTGCGGCTCCCGGCTCCAGCTGGGCTGTCGTAGCCCGGAAGAAGAAAGCCGCCAAGGCCCCGGCGGTGCCCAAAGCCCCGACGGCCCCAGTTGCCCCACCTAAACCGGCGGGGCAGAAACTGCCTTCCGTCCCCCAATCGGCTGCGGTGATAGTGACGCTGCAGGATGCCGCAGCCGTCAGGGGGATCGGCTATAGGGAGATCTTGACAAAGGCGCGGGAAGCCGTGGCCCTGCCGGACATGGGCGTCGGGGAAGTCCGGGTCCGGCAGACGGCCACGGGAGCCCGGAAAATTGAGCTCCCGGGGCAGAGCAAAGAGAAGGCCGCCGAACTGGCCCGGGAGTTAAAAGTGGCGCTGGCCGACGTCGCCACCGTCGTCGTGCCGACCAAGAGGGCGGACATCCGAATCGTCGGGCTGGACGATTCGGTGTCCCCCCTCGAGATTGAGACGGTAGTGGCGGCGAAGGCCGGCTGCAAGGCGGCCGACCTGAAGGTGGGCGAAATAAAGAAAAATTGGGGGGGCCTTGGGGCGGTCCACATTTCGCTCCCCGCGGCGGCGGCCAGGGAGCTTGTCGAGGCCGGCAAGCTCCTGGTCGGATGGAGCGTCGTCCGCGTCCACCTGTTGGATGAGAAGCCCATGCGTTGCTTCAAATGCATGGGCTTGGGGCACACCCGCCCCGTGTGCCCCTCCTCGTCCAACAGGGGGGACGGGTGTTACCGTTGGGGCGCGGCGGGCCACAAAACGGCCCAATGCAAGGCAGAGGTGGCCCGCTGCGCCGAATTGCTGGGGCGGCGGCGGCACTCGGCCGGTTGCTCCCCAATGTAGGGGGGCCGGGTGCCGGGTGCCGCCGACTCTACATGGGAGTCGTGCGGGCAATGGCCGCCTACGGGGCACCGGTGTGGGCCGACGCCCTCGGTGCCGCCAACGTGCGCGCGCTGCGTAATGCGCAGCGCACGGTGGCACTGAGGGCGATCCGGGCGTACCGCACGGTGTCCTCGGCGGCGGCCTTTGTGCTCGCCGGCTCCCTACCCTGGGAGCTGGAGGCAGGAGTTCTCGCCCCCGTGTACCAATTCACGGCGGCGAGGAAACGAAGGGGGGAGCCTCCGGCTCCCAGGGAAATAGAGGCGGAGAGACGGCGTCTCCGAGGAGACGCCGTCGAAAGATGGATGCAGGACCTGGCGGACGAGCGGTTCGGGCGGTTCACTGTCGACGCCGTCCGCCCGGTCCTGCGGGCGTGGTTGGACAGGGAGTGGGGCTCCCTGACGTTCCGGCTGGTGCAGGTACTCACCGGACACGGTTGTTTCGGGTGGTACCTGCACCGGATCGCTCGCAGGGAGCCGACCGCCGCCTGTCATGAGTGCAGCGCTGACGAAGATACCGCGCAGCACACTCTGTCTGAGTGTGCTGCGTGGGGGGAGCAGCGCCGCATTCTGGCGGCGGCGGTAGGACCGGATTTATCGCTGCCGAGCGTGGTCTCGGCCATGCTCGGCAGCGAACAGGCGTGGAGAGCGATGTCCTCCTTCTGCGAGGACGTCATCTCGCAGAAGGAGGAGGCGTAGAGGGCCCGCGAGGCAGATCCTCAAAGTGGCCCTCTCCGCCAAAGGAGGACAGGCGGGAGGAGGTGGCGATTCGCCCAACTCCTCCCGCCACCGTAGCCGGACCTGAGGGGGTGGGCCGGGGGGCCCATCTCCTCATTGCACAGGTCCGGCGGACGAGGGGGGACAGCCGGTGTGTACCCGGTCTGTCCCTCTATAGGTAGGAGCCCGGCGGTCACCTTCCGCCGGGCGGACCGTGGGGGCGGCTCTACAAGGTTGATTAGCTGGAACGATCCCTTGCCGCCCCCACACAACGGTCTGTCGGTACACCGTGGGGTTTTAGTCCGTGCGAGTCGGACATAACCCACTCTCTCCCCCGGGAGGGTGGGTATCCATAAGGGATTTCCCCACGTTAAAAAAAAAAAAAAAAAAAAAAAAAAGGGGGTAAAAAAGAGTTCTCACATACCAACAGGGTATGTTTGAGTGAGTCTCTGGGTTGTTTGGGTTCACAATTGGAAACGGTAAGCTGCAATTGACAAAACGTAAACATCTCACTGAAGGTTAGTGTAGCTTTTTATTAGTGGGTCGGGTGAGGTTTTTTGAGTTCTGCGTTGTTTATGGGTGGCTGTCTTTGGTGTTCTTATTTGATTATTGACCTTGGCGTGCCTACGGATTTTATGACTGCTGTTTACACCCGACTTGGCTTGTTTTTTTGACTTTGGCGTTTGATTCTTAATTTCTTTGACTTGGCTTTGTTTTTTGGACTGATTCTTGCTTTTTTTTGACGACTTGGCGTGCTGACTGGACCTGGCTCTCTTGCCTCTTGGCTCGCTGGATGACCTTGGGGTCTCCAGTGAACCATGAGCGCGAAGCGCATCACTCAGAAGCGGGTGAGTGTGTCGGTAGATTCCGATACTGAGATAGAGGAGCGGAAGGCTCCGAAAACAAATAAATTCCAGCGAGGAACCGCTAGGCGTATAAGCCGCAATGTCGGCGGTGGTCGCGGCATAATGGGGGAGGCCGACGGGTCTTTTGACCGGGCCTTGGCCGGGAGTTTGAGCGGGGCGGATTCGGAGGCCTCGGCAACGGGCTCGATCGTTGCCCCGGCTGCCGGATCCAAGGCCGGATCAAAGGCTGGCTCCAAGGCGGGGTCAGTGGGGAGCTCCGAGGCGGAGCCCACCGACGTGGAGGACCTTGACGTCTTCACGCTGCGGGCTCTGGCCGGAGTTAAGGTGACTGACATCCTTGACACGGTCAAGAAGTCGCGAAACCTGCAGGGGCCTTGCATAAAGGTACTCAAGGGGGCTGCAAGGTCTCTCAAGGAGGTCGTAGAGACACTGGCGGACCGCACGGAGTCAGTCGAAGTGCGAAAACTCCAGCGGGAGACAAAGAACCTCCGCCGCCAGGTCGAAGACCTTAAGGCGGAGGTTCTGGCGTGGAAGCAGGAGGCTAATGCCAAGAGGCAGATGCCTCCGCCTCCTGCTCCCGCAATGTCGGCGGAGACTCCCCAGTGGGAGGAAGTGCTCGCCGGGGCCGTCTCGCGCCTGGAGCGATCTCTCCAGACGTCGTTCAGCAATATGCTGAACGCACGTCTGGAGAGCCTGGCGAGTCGCCTCCCCCCGGATGTGCCCGTTCGCCCCCCGCTAGCGGGGGACAAGAGGAAGGGTGGAGCAGGGGCTGCACCTGCGAGGCCGGCACCGGTACCCAAGGCCCCGATCGCCCCGCTGGGCATAGACTGGGCCGGATTACCGGTCCCGGCGGTGGCACCGCCGGAGGTGGAATGGTCGAAGGTGCTGGGCCGGAAGAAGAGGGCGGCCCCTGCCACGGTGCCAAAGGCCGCAGCCGCCGTCGCAGCGCCCTCGAAGGCGCCGCCAAAGCCTCCCGGCCCGAAGTTGCCGTCCGTCCCCCAATCGGCTGCGGTCATTCTGACCTTGCAAGATGCCGCAGCCGAAAAAGGTGTCGGCTACCGGGAGGTGCTGGTCAAGGCGCGCGAGCACGTGGCCCTGCCCGACATGGGCATAGGGGAGGTGCGGGTAAGGCACACCGCCACGGGGGCCCGGAAGATCGAGCTCCCGGGCCAGAGTAGTGAGAAGGCCGCCGAACTGGCCCGGGAGCTGAAGACTGCACTGGCCGGAGTCGCCACGGTGGTAATTCCGACTAAAAAGGCGGACATCCGGATCGTCGGGTTGGACGATTCGGTGTCCGCCGACGAGATCGAGTCGGTCGTGGCGGCGAAGGCCGGCTGCAAGATAGCCGACCTAAAGGTCGGCGAAATCAAGAGGAATTGGGGGGGCCTCGGCGCAGTCCACGTGACGCTCCCCGCGGCGGCGGCCAAGGAGCTTGTACAGGCCGGCAAGCTCCTGGTCGGGTGGAGCGTCGTGCGCGTCCACCTGCTGGACGAGAAGCCCCTGCGCTGTTTCAAGTGCATGGGCTTGGGGCACACCCGCCCCACGTGCCCCTCCTCGTCCAGCAGGGGGGACGGCTGCTACCGCTGCGGCGCGGCGGGCCATAAAACGGCCCAGTGCAAGGCGGAGACGGCCCGCTGCGCCGTATGCGCAGATGCTGGGAGGCCCTCGGGGCATATAATGGGGAGCCGCATGTGCAGGCCCCCCACCACGAAGGGTAGGGACTCCCCACTAATGGGAGCAGCCCCGAGGGTGGTCGCCGCCAGGCAGGAGGAAGTTGCTATGGACCAGTAATGGAGCACACCATACGCAACTTCCTCCAGGCGAACCTCAACCACTCCGCCGCTGCACAGGATCTCCTCGTGCAGTCAGTGGCGGAGTGGGGCATCGGGCTCGCGATCGCCACGGAGCCTTACTTCGTTCCCTCCCAGCCGCAGTGGGCTGGGGACCGGAACGGCTCCGTGGCGATCGTGGCGGGTCGAGGTTCGTCCCTGGCGGTGAGAGAGCGTGGGGCCGGGTTCGTGACGGCCGTCTGGGGAGAGTACGCCATTGTGGGGGCGTACTTCTCCCCTAACAAGCCCCTGAGGGAGTTTGAGGCGTATCTCGGCTCCCTGCAGGGGGCTGTCAGACGGCTGTCGCCGCTCCCCGTGGTCCTCATGGGGGACTTAAATGCTAAGTCGAGGACCTGGGGAGCGGCAGTCACGGACCTGAGGGGCATGGCCGTTGAGGAGTGGGCAGCCGAGCTGGGGCTGTCCCTCCTCAACCAGGGGAGCGTCCCCACGTGCGTGCGATGGAACGGGACGTCAGTGGTGGACGTCTCGTTCGCCACCCCGTCCGTCGCACGCCGTGTCCGGGGGTGGAGGGTGCTAGAGGAGGTGGAGACCTTATCGGACCACCGATATATCAGGTTCGAGGTCTCCACCTCCCAAGCCGGAAGTGGCACCCGCCCCCGGAGGGGCGCGAAGTTCCCCTGCTGGGCGATGAGCCGCCTCAACCGTGAATTAGCGGAAAAGGCGGCCATCGTCCAGGCCTGGGCCATGCCCCCCCACAGGGGCCGATGTCGACGCGTCCGCAGCCCGCCTCCGTGCAGCCCTCACGGAGGTTTGCGACGCGTCGATGCCGCGGAGCGTACACCGCCCAGACAAACGGGCGGTGTACTGGTGGTCGCCGGAGATCGCCGTTCTCCGAGCGGCCTGCTCCGCGGCCCGGCGGCTGTTCGGGCGCAGCCGCCGGCGCCGGCATAGGGACCCGGAGGCGGAGGCCCGGCTGTATGGCAGCTATAGGGAGTGCAGGAAGACCCTGCAGGCTGCCATCAGCCGGGCGAAACAAGCTGCATGGGAGGAGCTGCTCCAGACGCTGGAGGGAGATCCATGGGGGCGCCCGTATAGGATTGTACGAATGAAGTTGCAATCCTGGGCGCCCCCGGCGACGGAGACCCTCCGGCCGGAGGTGGTAGCGAGGGTCGTGGGAGAGCTGTTCCCCGACCCTCCGATGCTACCGGCTCCTCCCATGCCTCCGCCTCGGGAGGCAGTCGAGGAGGTGCTCGACGGTCCTCCCCCTCCGATAACGGAGGAGGAGATGGGGAGGGCAGTCGAACGCCTCCTCAGCCGGCGTAGAGCGCCCGGCCCTGATGGGGTCCCGGGCCGGGTGCTCGGCCTTGCATTAGGCCAATTAGGGGGGTGGCTTCGGGAGCTGTTCGACCGGTGTCTTTCGGTCGGGCAGTTCCCGAAGCCCTGGAAGCTGGGGCGACTCTAACTCATGGCAAAGACAGGCCGCCCTCCGGACTGCGCGTCCGCGTATCGGCCCCTCGTCCTGCTGGACGACGCCGGGAAGGTGCTAGAGAGGATTATCTCCTCCCGGGTCGTCCAGCACCTTGAGGGCGTGGGGCCGAATCTGGCGGACGCGCAGTATGGCTTCCGGACAGGGCGTTCGACAGTGGACGCCCTGTGCCTCCTAAAGTCGCTGTCGGCAGAGGCGACCTCCCAGGGGGAGAGGGTTTTGGCGGTGTCACTCGACATCGCCAACGCCTTCAACACCCTGCCGCATGGCGTCATACGGGAGGCGCTCCGATATTTCGGAGTGCCCCCGTACCTGCGGCGGGTGTTGGAGGCGTACCTGGAGGGCAGGGAGGTCGCCTATGTCGACGGCGACGGCCGTATGGTCAGGCGGGCCACACGGCGAGGGGTTCCACAGGGGTCGGCACTGGGGCCGCTCCTGTGGAACATGGGCTACGACTGGGTGCTCCGCGGCGTGCTCCCACATGGGGCACGCCTCATATGTTACGCGGACGACACCCTAGTCGTAGCCCGGGGGGGGGAGTGGAGGGAGGTTGAGCGCCTGGCCACGATGGCCAGAACCCTCGTGGTCAGGCGCATAAGGAGGTTGGGCCTCAGAGTGGCCCTCGAGAAGACCGAGGCCCTACTCTTCCATGGGCCTCGGCGGGGGCCACCTCCTGGGGCCCACATTGTGGTGGAGGGCGCCCGGATCAGGGTGGGGACCCAGATGAAATATCTGGGCCTCACCCTGGACGGGCGCTGGCGGTTCGAGCCCCATTTCGCGGGGCTCGGACCGCGAATTGCTGGGGCGGCGGCGGCACTCGGCCGGTTGCTCCCAAATATAGGGGGGCCGGGCGCCGGGTGCCGCCGACTCTACATGGGAGTCGTGCGGGCGATGGCCGCCTACGGGGCACCAGTCTGGGCCGACGCCCTCGGTGCCGCCAACGTGCGCGCGTTGCGTAATGCGCAGCGCACGGTGGCACTGAGGGCGATCCGGGGGTACCGGACGGTGTCCTCGGCGGCGGCCTTCACGCTCGCCGGCTCCCTACCCTGGGAGCTGGAGGCAGGAGTTCTCGCCGCCGTGTACCAATTCACGGCGGCGAGAAAACGAAGGGGGGAGCCTCCGGCTCCCAGGGAAATAGAGGCGGAGAGACGGCGTCTCCAAGGAGACGCCGTCGAAAGATGGATGCAGGACCTAGCGGACGAGCGGTTCGGGCGGTTCACTGTCGACGCCGTCCGCCCGGTCCTGCGGGCGTGGTTGGACAGGGAGTGGGGCTCCCTGACGTTCCGGCTGGTGCAGGTACTGACCGGACACGGTTGTTTCGGGTGGTACCTGCACCGGATCGCTCGCAGGGAGCCGACCGCCGCCTGTCATGAGTGCGGCGCTGACGAAGATACCGCGCAGCACACTCTGTCTGAGTGTGCTGCGTGGGGGGAGCAGCGCCGCACTCTGGCGGCGGCGGTAGGACCGGATTTATCGCTGCCGAGCGTGGTCTCGGCCATGCTCGGCAGCGAACAGGCGTGGAGAGCGATGTCCTCCTTCTGCGAGGACGTCATCTCGCAGAAGGAGGAGGCGGAGAGGGCCCGCGAGGCAGATCCTCAAAGTGGCCCTCTCCGCCAAAGGAGGACAGGCGGGAGGAGGCGGCGCTTTGCCCAACTCCTCCCGCCACCGTAGCCGGACCTGAGGGGGTGGGCCGGGGGGCCCATCTCCTCATTGCACAGGTCCGGCGGACGAGGGGGGACAGCCGGTGTGTACCCGGTCTGTCCCTCTATAGGTAGGAGCCCGGCGGTCACCTTCCGCCGGGCGGACCGTGGGGGCGGCTCTACAAGGTTGATTAGCTGGAACGTTCCCTTGCCGCCCCCACACAACGGTCTGTCGGTACACCGTGGGGTTTTAGTCCGTGCGAGTCGGACATAACCCACTCTCTCCCCCGGAAGGGTGGGTATCCATAAGGGATTTCCCCACGTTAAAAAAAAAAAAAGGGGTTTTACTCTTGTGCCGACAAACCTAACAGAACCTAAGTAAGTCCTTATGACTGCCTTGCCTTTTTTAAGCTGTTTTAGTTAAAGCCCAATGTTATAATAGAATTGTATTATACCAATTTATTCTTATTGTTAAGTAACCTTCACGGAAGAGCGTAAAGTTATCTGATCTAGATAATTTCGTGAAAATTCCTCTTTCTAACTATAAAATGTCAAATTTAGGTCGAACAAAAACCATACACTTAAATATCATTTATATGTATAGAATCATACACACATGGTGTTCTCATTTTAATAATTAAATTCAGACAATCCAGTTTTAATACCGTAAAGTTGGATAACTGAATTAACGATTCCGCAAATTCTGCGTTCGTTTTCGAATATTTCCACTGGAAACTTTACACCACGCGTGGGGTCATTACCGAACGATGTAACAGATGTTCTGTAATTAAAATTGCCGAGTTTATTTTATCCTAATCTTTAAATATGAATCTATATCAAATGCTTCTAAAATAACTCAATTTATATCCAACATATGACTTCGCACGTGGGTAAAGAAATATAAAAATAATAGTTAGTCCTATTATACATAAAGACAAAAGTGGACTTTTTTATATCATAGGAGGCAAACAAACAGGTGGGTCACATGATGTTAAGTGTTCACCACCGTCCATAGACATTAACAACACCAGGGGAGTCGCAAGTGGAGTCGCAAGGGGAGGGGGAGAAGGGAGGTGGGCCTCCGGCGCTCTCACTGATCGAACAAAACGCAACAATGCAAGCACTGTTACTTCACGTCGGTGTTCTGTTGGTCGGGTGGTATTACTGCGGGGGAACCGTCCCATTCATGCTGAAACCAGTAATAGCTTCAGCGTGGATCTACCACATACAAAACGAATCTTATTATTACAAAGAAAAATAGATGTTCAATATTATATGGTAGTAGTTCCTTCTTACACTGCTCTGTAATTATTGATTACAGTCGTCTAGTAGATTCCTCCCCTTTGTCGCTCCTTATATTCGATTCTATATCTATACTAATATTATAAAGAGGTAAAGTTTGTGACGTTGTAGTAGGTAATATCTGGATCTACTAAACTGATTTTGAAAATGCTTTTACCAATAGAAAGCCACCTTGTTTGTGAGTGTCATAGGCTATATACTAACCCGAAGAATGAAAAGACTTTTTCGTGGAAGTCGGATTTGAATTTTTTTTTACCAACGTTGCTTTAACGACGAGAGATATATGATTGAGTTCCAGAGAATAGTTGTAGAGCTTGATAATGCTTACAAAAAAGCCAGGGACAGCGTATGCTTAACTTTTATATTTAAGTAACAAAAACTTCTTTTTTATAAATGTTTACCTACCAACAAAGTGGGCACGGGTCAGCTAGTTCATAATATGACTGTTACTGGTTTTTTTAAGGCACTCAGTCGTATGGCAACATGAAAAATAGCCGAATCTCGGCTCGGGCTGTTGCCTTATTGCTGGGTTTCTCAAAGTGGGATACGCGAACCCCTAAGGGTTCTCTATTCGATGGTAGGGTTGCTAAAAGATTTACGCATAGCGGTGAATTTTCTTTTGCCCTCTGCTACAATATACTTATGTGAGTGTGGGTTTTTCACTCATGGTCATGATAACACGAATACAGAAATCGATTTGAAACCGAGTCAGAATTAAGGTTAAAATTGTCCAAAATTACTCCTAAAAATGACTCAATTTGCGACAAGAAACAAGCTAACAAGCCAACAACATTAATATTAAAAGGTATTTGTTTTAACACTGTATTTGCGTTTATTGCGTTTTATTGGAATAAAAACCTTATTTTCTGCTACAGTCAAGTTTATTATTTTCTTTTGGGAGTGGGGGTGAAGGTTTTAATTAGTTAGTTAAAGGGTTCGCTGTTATCTGGAAACTTTTACAGGAGTTCATGGAGCCAAAAGTTTGAGAAACCCTGCGTTATTATAACATTGCGACTATTGATTCTGACTAAGCTAAGCTAGCTAAACTATTCATACACGTATATCTGCATGTGAGCATCACTAACATGTATTTCGAATCTAACAACTCGACTAAACTAAACTCAAACCCTTCTACCATATGTGTACCTTTGTGTGTACGTACGAGAGGGCGATAGGTGTTGTGTGTAGCTGGTAAGTGATAGTATTCTAAATCATTATTTTGCGCTTTTGGATGTAGGCTTGAACCGTTACCGACAGGGACCACGACAGGTGTGCGGGAGCGAAATTCACCACCAAACCACGGTCACGTAATCTGTAGTTACAGGGGCGTATGCAGGTACATGTTTTGTTTGAATAATCAGAGGGTTTAACTACCGGAACTTATTTTGTAGGTGGTAGAGCTACGGTGACGCCATTACTGGTTTCAGCATGAATGGGTCGGCTCGTCCGGGGAAGTACCACCCTCTCATAGAAAACAGACGTAAAGTAACAGTGCTTGCATTGTTGCGTTTCGTTTGGTCAATGAGAGCGCTGGAGACCCACCTCCCCTCCCCTCTCTTCCCAAACACAGGCCCTTTGTGACTGCCCTGGTGTTGCTAGTGTCTATAGACGGCGGTGATCACTTACAATCAGGTGACCTGCCTATTCGTTTGTCCCCTATAATATTAAAAAAAATATATATCTAATATGGAGTTGCAATCTCTAGAATGTTTCAACATTTTATTTAAAATACCGATAACGTTTACAGGAGTGGGAATTCAGAGCACGCTATTTTTAGACCCTGTTGGATTGTTTACAACACTCGGGGCAATAAGGTTTCGAGCGTGTACCGTTCAACGCGACGTTGCGTCATCGCGTTGCCTTGCCTACTACGATACATTCTTGATGTTTGTGGAGAAATCTAGACTTTTCTACACATTTCTTCAATATTAGGAAATAGTGCTTTTTTGATGTGGAAGTTGGCAGAAGATAAATTTTATAATTTATAATTTCGCGTCAAGACATGCTACGTAAGCAAGACTGGCCGTATTCCGCTTGCGCGGCTTGCGTCAAACTAGTGACACGTAGTACAAGGACCTGTGTATATGTAATATTGATATTTTGCAGCTTGTCATACGTTTGATTGATTAATATACTTTACAAAAATGTGTATAATTGTTGCTCCGAGTGCCAATTGATATGAGAACTGCACTAATGTTAATAATTTCAATAAACAAATTCTGAATTTTAAATATTGTCATTCACACTATGGTTAATATGAAAATTCAAAAGAGAACACATTTACTTCATTGTTTTGAGTTTTCACTTCTGTCGGTAGTCGTTATGACTGCGTCGATTTTTTTTTAATGTAGATTTCTTTATGTTTGAAGTATCTACTCTTAATGTAAGAAATATATATACACTACAAATAGAATAATATGTAGTAGTAGCTGTGCCCGCGACTCCGTCCGCGTGGAACCCTATGTAAAAAGAGTGATTAAAGTCATCTGAATGTATTAAGTCTATTTACTTATCTACTCTCGTACTTACGTCACCCCGTCATTAAAATTACAATAACTTTTGATAGACCGAACCGATTTTAATAAAACAAAGACTAAGTTATTGTCGAAGATATGCTTTATGATTGTGGTTTTATTGTGAACCCAGTACTTTAGCAGTGATGCGTGTTCATACAAACAGACAGATAGACAGACAGACAGACATTTCTAAAAATGATTAAAATGTATTCTATTACTTATTCCTAGACACCTGCAAATTTTTTTTCACGCCAATCGAAAAAGTACAGACACGTTAGATTTACATTCTTATTATATGTCTAGATAATAAAATATTGACTCTGGGCACAGACAATAAAAAATAGAAAGTAAACGTCAACAGTCTGATGTAATTTCTTTCTAGCACGCGTTATTTGGTCGCGTGCCAGCATTAGGTAACTAGTGACAGTACCTATTATTTCAGAAGATCGCATGAGTCTACATGAATATATAAAACTGGGAATGCGAAATGGCAATTCAGGTTCGAATAAACGTACATTAATTGCAACCATACCGGTTGATGGTGAAAGAAAACAGCGTGAGGAATTCTGAACATGACGAATGTTCACTGCATGAACGTATATAACGTATAGGTGATGATTGATGGCTTGGTTTATTGCGTGTTCGAACACCGCTTTGAAGGACGTAGGTTTGAAACTTGGCAACTGAGTCAATCAAAATCAAAATATCCTTTATTCAATTTAAGCCCTGAGAAGGCGCTTATGAAAGTGAATGCTACCACCGGTTCGAAAAACAACCCAGTCATCGAGAAAAACCGGCAAGAAACTCGATCTCGTTAATCTCTTCATGTGACATATTTTTACAAAACATAAATAGTTACATAGTTTTTAGTGGATGCACAGAGAGTAAGTAGCGTCATTTCCAGATGTTACAGTCGTTCACATATTGGTCCACCCTATAATAGCCTTTAGATATTAAAATCCGCTTGACATGGTTCTTGAACTCACTATCCGGCAAACCGGTAACGAGTTTTGGGATTTAGTTATAAAACCTAACACTATTACTTAAAAAACTGTTTTTGGGCTTAGTGAGCCTGAAGCATGGAATGACCCATTTTTTGCAGTTTCTAGTATTTAAATTATGTTGGTCTTTTACTTGGTCCAGCATATCTAAGATTTAGCGGACATACATTAAATTATCAAAAAGATATTGGGAGGCCATAGTTGAGATACCGAATTCCTGAAACTTCGTCTTTAATGATTCGCGAGGCCCCATCGTGATGAAACAAGTCCACCTGGCTAGTTACCACCCTCAATTTGAAAATCTATCGCCAAGCACATGTTGGTGTGTTCCGGCACTAGGTTTTAGCGTGTCTACCATCTTAAACTACATCAGCATTTAACGTCAAATGAGGTTGTACCCAACTCAACTCAACAAGCCTATGTGGTTAAGGCGCATTAGTGTTCATTGCATCTTCCACCTGTTCGTCAGGGATAGCACAAGGTCTTCCCTCTTCAGTCAACAAGTCGGAAGATTGCTTTAGGGGCCAAAACCTGCCACTTCAGATATGAGTATCGCAGAGGCAGTTCCTGCCCACCCGGCTAAATGGTGCAAGAAGAACACATAAAAAAGGTTGTGGCCAAATGCTAAATCCTATAAAGTAAAAAAAAACCTTGGATTTCTCGGAGTTTGAAGTCGCTAACACGTTGTGGGCTGGCGTGGCGATTATATCCGTACCTATCTTCGGAAAGGGGCCTGCTCTGCAGTTGTTCTGTTGTAAAATTATGTGTTGATGCCTTTAAAAATTGTGTCTATAAAGTGTGTTCTCAGACAGACCAATATAGTGATAATTTTATCAATGTTGTCGTTAAAAGTGTGTTCTGAGACGTGAATAATAAAATCTCACTGACATATATAGGGTAATTGATAAGCCATGGCGATTTTGTCTGATAGAATTCCGACCACCAGAAGCGAAGTGAAACAGCCATCATTGTGGCAAGGCTAGATGTGTCGCCTTCAAGGACAAGCCAGTGTACGTCAATTAACCAGCCGTTCTGAGGACTTGTATTTGACTGGGTTCTGATTACGATGGACATGCAACATGTCACCGTGACTCTTATTAGTTTTACGCGTTTAAGGTCACCTAGTGTAAATTCAAATAAAAATATATTATTTGCAAGTCAACATTACAGCGATTATAAGCAATAGATTTTGATCTTTTTTTTATTTATTAGTGATGGTGTTTTTGGTTTAGTTTGATCACTTTGCTGTACCATTGTAAAAAAATACAATAATACAGAAAATCTTATATAATCTTTGATTGATAAAAATGTTACTTTGCCGAAATCCATTATTCAATATTATAACGGGCGTTACTTTGCACATCCGTCTGGCATTGATTGGCCGCTACTACGTCTCCCTGCAACAAAAAGCGTTTGATTTTATTTACGCAAAATGTAAATGAAAAAGTCGTTTGTCGACGGTTGAATCCTATATTGGCTGATGTAGAAACTACCGTTGGTCCACATTATTGGTATGTTACGATAAATATAAAATTATAGTTAATTAAAATATGTTCCATATTAACGTGACGATAACAATTTTACACATGTTTTGCTCCGTCACAGAGCATCTTCGGATCGATAAACGACCGATATCGAATGAGACGTAGCAGTGACCAATCAATTCTGCGCAGAAGTGCAAAGTAATTCCCACTGTATATTTAATATTACTGATGGATTTTTGTAATGACTTCCTCGATCGAATATCATATAAGATTGCCCTTTTTTATGTCATTGGGTGCAAACGAACAGGTGGGTCACCTAATTTTAAGTAATCACCGCCTACCATAGATACTAGCAACACCAGGGTAGTCGCAAGTGTGTTGCCAGCCTGTGTTTGTGGAAAGGGTGAAGGAGAGAAGGAGGGAGAGGAGGGCGGAGGAGAGAGGAGGAGAGGTGGGCCTCCGGCACTCTCACTGACCGAACGAAACGCAACAATGCAAGCACTATTACTTAACGTCGGTTTTCTGTGAGAGGATGGTACTACCCCGGGTGAACCGACCCGTTTATGCCGAAATTACTAATGGCTTCAGGGTGGCTCTACCACCTACAGGTTCACTATGCGTAACGGTATCTGGTTTACTATATTTACACAAAGTAACGAGCACTCTAATATTTAATCTTGTACGAGTTGTGCAAAGCCATTACCATCAAAACCAAAATTACAAACAGACGAATGATCTCCTTGTGGGAACCCTCTACTCTTATTATAATATTCCACTGAACCAGATAATTGTTAGTTTATTGATAATACAAATTGGAAAGCTAAAATAATCTACGGTCGATCGACTAAACTAAATAAGTTTTATTTGATTCCAACAATTTCCCATGAAGGGGGCTTTATTACAATCTGTAACGTACTGTAATTTACAACGAGAAATCTCAACGTATCTCCAGTCCGAAGTCCCGTGGGACGGACCCGTGTCTGGAATCACAAATTGTCTCCAATTTATTTTAATATAAATATATTTTCTTTTCTACTCACCTATAGATACAGGGTTAATACAATTTTCGTATGTTTTATGATTTATGTCATCCATTATAGGGGCATTCTTTTTCTAAAATATTTTATAGATTTTAGCACTTGACCACCACCTCACCTAATATTAAATAATAATGTAGTCCAAGATAGTAAGTACGCTAAGCATAAAAGGTGATTCTGGCGATGATCTTTCGATGATCTTGATCAGGTGACGGTTGCTTTTACAAATCCCGTTGCTCGTTTACAGTACTTGAAACGAATTTGTGGTACTCTATCTCTTTTGCGTTTCTTTCGGCTTTGATTAACCGAAATTAGGTGTATCCGTCTCGTTTGGACCAAAACTATGTTTGCGCCTTTTCAGGCTACAATATCGGCTTTTATAAAATGAAAATATCTGCGTCGTCTCATAATATGTGTTTGTCATATTTACAATGGATTGATAATTATAACGAATTTTTTTGCTTGTTCTTATTGGCTCGTTTTTCGATGTCTTGCCGTTTTGATTGTGACGTACGTGTAACAAATATGTGTGCATTTATTTAGAACTAGCTTTTGCTGAGGACTTCAATCGCGTTAATGTAATTTTGACCGATGTTTTGAGAACTATTTTTCTAGATAAAAGGTACCCTCTTTCTTTTCTTGTAACTCTGATAAAGTGTATGTAAAATATCATGATGATTTAAGTAGTTAGGACGTAAACGCGAAATAAACTTATATTCGCAGTTATAATATTAGAAATGATAAGATTTGCCATAAGACATTGGTTTTCGTTCGCGTTAAAAGTGCCTTGGAAACAGTGCTTAGCTCAGGATTAATTTTTTTTTTATAACCGTGGGAAATCCCTAACGGATACGCTACCCACCTGAGGGAGAAAGTGGGTTATGTCCAACTCACACGGACTATAAACTCACGGTGCACCGTCCGCCGCATGGTAGGGGCGGCCAGGGACCGATCTAGCTCTGTCTCCTGAGAACCGCCCCCTCGTCAACCTGGTAAAGGAGATCGCCAGTCTTCGTCATTATAGGGAGGAAGGCTGGGTACACAACCAGCCGCCCTCCTTCATCAGCCGAACCTGTGCAATGAGGATATGGGCCCCCTGGCCCATCCCCTCAGGCTCAGCTACGGTAGTGGGAGAAGGTGAGCGTTCCGCCTCCCCTTTCTTCCTGTCCTCCTTTGGTGGAGAGGGCCGCTCAGAGGGTCCTCCTCGCGGGCCCTCTCCGCCTGGATGAAAAATATTCTATGTCCCTATGAACCTCTCATGACGTATATGAAAAGTTTCATGATGATAATTTGAGCAGATAAGGCGTAAAAGCATAACAAACAAATTTATAGTCACATTTGTAATATTAGGATTCTCGGAGCGATATGTATTCCTAACGGCTGTTGCTGTTTTAGAGTGTGTGGATGAGCTACTAGCCAGCGTCGGGAAGTACGAATTTGGAACGTCGATGAGGGCACCATGTCAAAAAGTTCTTCAGAACATTCTCCACTGTTCATGCGGTAAAGTACACACAGAGATCCAATGTATCTGCGCAGTTGTAATGAAACTAGTCCGCATGTTAATATGGGTTCGTCAACAATGCGGATAGCTCACCTTTGCACGGAATCAAAAGGGGAAAGCTGATAGGTAGGAGCACCAGTCCAAACGAGTACTCCATGTGAGAACGTACATGTGCTTTATAGAGCACAAGTCGTTGTCTTGGTGTGAAGTACTGCTTTAACCGATTTAGGATACCTAACTTTTTAGTTGCCAATTTAGCTTTGTTTTCGCAATGAGACCGAAATTTGTTTTTGTCTACGTAAAGCCAGATTATGTTTCGTTATGTAATATTGTTTTCTAAGTTAATTACCGAGGAAAAGGAAATAATCGCGAAGTAACATAAGTTATATTATATACTATACAATAAATTCTCACCAAAATGACTGAGCAGAACAATGGTTGTCAAAAGCAACGGTAATGATGAACATTCGAAACGCCTAAGTTCCATTGTTACGCTTCAACGATCATCGAGTCTTTGTTTCTCAAACTTCGGATTGTCTATTATACTGCAAAATGACGTGGGAAGACTAAGTATTCTAGGGGCTGTGTGATTATTGAGACATATTGTGTTCCACACGGTTCAGTGGAGCGACGAACAGAAGGCTCGGAATGTGGATGCGAGACGTAAATTATAAGGCTTTGCAGGCTCCAACTAAGTGTAATTTACATAAATAAAATCAATCAAACCTAAACTAAAATTAAAGTGAAATAAAATTTGAATGCGTATTATCTGTTCAAAATGGCTAAATCTATTTTCACAACACATTTGTTGTTGGCAGATAGAGGAATTTTCAAAATATCACATGGGCTGCATATGATTGCAATTTCCATAGGTGATAAGCAGTAACGATAAAACTTAATAGAGGTGTCTTAAATTCGCTAAGATGGATAACGTTGAAAAGAAGGTAAGTAGTTACAGCAAAATTGTAATTAAAGTCACAGTCACGAGCTAGTTATCGTTAAGATGGACATTGACATGTAGGTGGTAGAAGCTGAAGCTGTTATTGGTTTCAGCATGAATGTGTCGGCTTGCCCGGGGTAGTACCACCCTCTCACAGAAAACCGACGTGACGTAACAGTGTTTCCATTGTTGCGTTTCGTTCGGTTAGTGAAAGCGCCGGTTACCCACCTATCCTCCCCCTCCCTTCCTTTCTCCATCCCCTCCTCTAACCCACTCCCCCTCCCCAAACAGGCCGGCAACGCACTTGCGACTCCCTTGGTGTTGCAAGTGTTTATGGACGGTGGTGATCACTTAACATCAGGTGAACCATCGGTTCGTTTGCCTCCAATGATATATGTAAAAAAAAATCCAAACTAACATTATAATTTTTTTTTGGATATAAGTTTGTTTGTTACTGGTTCACTCCTTAAATACTAAACCGATTATCATGAAACTATACAAACCTGTTATAAATAAAGAATATAGAGTACATTTTGTCTAGAATAATATACTTTTTCCAAGGTATAGATTAGACCCAAGCGAAGCGAACAAAAGCTATCACTTATAAAATTAATAAAAGATATTACTACTTCGCGTTTTTTTTTAATTATATTAAAGAAGTATATAATTATGAGACCATGTACAATTATAGAAATGCTCTTTAAAACAACTGCAAGTACGATGCGCACGCCACTTATTGTAACATGTAACGTAAACGTTAGATATATAATTACTGTGTATTAAATGAGCTTTATCAACAGCAACATATTTGGAACTTTACTCCACAATATAACTAGTGTTCACTAATACTTTATAAGGAAATAATAAAAAAAATAACAATTGTCAATAAGTAAAATCTGATACCCTACGACGTAAAAAACAAACGCGTTAATATCTTTGCCGATCTTTCCGATAAAATAATGGCAATGCCGTTACCCCTCCGACTCTTCAAACAGAGCGTGGGTGTAGCCATAGATTATGCCGCTGTGGTCTGGTGGTGAATTTCGCTCCCGCACACTCATCGCGACCCTATTCGGCAACGTTTCAAGCTTAGATTCAATCCTTCTGAGTAGAGCCCTGGCATATTGTGCTAGCGCGATATATTGACACTAAAAATGTACAGTCACTAGCCTAACACAGAACAGTCCTACATACGTGCAGATACATATAGTGGATGGGTTTTGTTTTCTCTCTGTATTTTTTTCGAATTCGGTTAGTTTAGCCTATTTATCAGATTTGAAATACATGTTTGGGATTGTGAATTCATATATGTATAGTTTAGCTATCTTACTTTAGTCAGATTACCGATGTTATATTCAAAGCAGCAGCCCAAACCCAAGCCGACTTGCTAAGGTTAAAGCCGGCTACTTTGACGCCTTTGTGCTTGTTGCCATATGGCTAAGTACATTAAGCGCTCTCTTTAAAAGCATGGTAAAGTTGTAAAGGCCTTTCATGCCAACAGCAGATAGTCGGCTTGAAGAATCTAGAAGTGAATTGATGTGGTTATAGTTACGCTATGGTCTAGTATAGAGGGTCGAGGCCTTAAAATTTATAATATTGTAATCACTCCATCCATGAACGGGACTACACACAATTCCCATGAATATAGAGCTATGAATTCATAAGATAAACAATGGCAAACGCGCGATCCGATCTCGTATCGTTTTAATTACGGGCATACCCTTTGGAAATTAATATCGCGTGGTCATTTTTAACGCGGGAACGGAAAGATAGCAAACAATTCGTACCTACGTAACTAATTAATCTTTAACGCTTTGTTATACAGAAATGAAAACGTTGAGATATTACGATAACAAAAACTCGGGGAACGGAAATAAAAGGGTTTTCGGAAAAAGGGATAGGCGAGAATTTTATTCGAAATTTTATCCACGTCTAGCTGTCGGCTGCGTCGTTTTGTTCATGTGATAAAGTTTCAATATTTTTTAGAAATTGTGCTGCTCATATGGACTTAGAAACTTTCTTCCAAGACTTTTAACGGGATCTTGGAATGTCATGTAGTGGATTTGGTGGATTGGTGGTGTTTTACCTAATATACTTTGGTTATTATGCACAAATGAAGTGGGTGAGGAATAATACTACGGAGCATGGACTCTGACTTGCCACACAAACTACCTGAAAAGCTCAAACAAGGCGGCCACCATCTTGTTAGTTCGTTGAAATGCTCGTAAGAAACTTGTAATATCACTAATTAACTCAACAATAGGAGTAATAATCAACAAGAAGATTGCCAACAAAAAAACCAGAATATTAAACAAATATATCGTGATATTTTTTTTAGATAAGTGTAGATTAAGTGTCCTTAGGTACGTTTTAATTACGCGAATGACTTAGCTATATAATGTTTAAGTGTGATGTTTGTGAATACTATTTTTACAAGTACTCAAATAACTTCGCAGGCGGATTCCTTATGTTTTTTTTTATTTATATTCAAAATCAAAATATACTTTATTCAATTTAGGCTCTGAGAAGGCGCTTATGAACGTCAAAGCTACCACCGGTTCGGAAAACAACCCAGTTATCGAGAAGAACCGGCAAGAAACTCGATTTGGTTTACCTTTTTATGTTATATATTAGGTATTTACCTATGAAATTGCCGTTTTATATGAAAAAATGTAAACGAATTTTTTCATGTATTTTTTATTATATTAATCGAAGTAATCACCCATGTAATCAATGCATCTTTGCCAAGGCAGTGGCAGTTTATTGATGCCCTTCTTAAAGAAATCAGCTGGACGGGAGGCAACAAATTCTTCAAAGGCATTTTGTACTGCCTCTCGGGTATTGAATTTTTTTCCCGCCAAGGAGTTATCCAAATTCTGGAAAAAGTAGTAGTCTGTAGGCGCAAGATCTGGTGAGTAGGGCGGATGACGGAGAACTTCCAACCCCAGTTTTTGCAACTTGGAGACCGTCTGCTGTGCAGTATGAGGTCGCGCATTGTCATGCAGGAGCAGCGGAGACGAGCGATTAACCAAAGCTGGTTGGAGATGTGCCAGCTTCTCCATCATTGTGTTCAGTTCTTCACAGTACACATCTGCAGTAATGCTCACCCCGTTTGGTAAGAAGCTGTGATGAATCACAGCGGCGCTAGACCACCAAACAGTGACCATCACTTTTCTAGGGTTAAGTTTTCGTTTAGGGCATTGTTTAGGTGCTGAACCAGGATCCAACCAACTTGCTGAGCGCTTGCGGTTATCAAACAGAATCCATTTTTCATCACAGGTAACAATGCGGTTCAAAATTCCTTCATTTGTGTGTCTGTTGAGCAGTCCAAGGCACGTCTCGACGCGTACTTCGCGCTGGCGATCATTGAGTTTGTGGGTAATGTGTTTTGGGACTTTGTTATAAAACCTAACACTATTACCTAAAAAACTGTTTTTGGACTTAGTGAGTCTGAAGCATGGAATGACCAATTTGTTGCTGTTTCTAGTATTTAAATTATGCTGGTCTTTTACCAGATCCAGCATATCAAAATTTTTGCGGACATACATTAAATTATCAAGAATATATTGGGGGGGGGGGGGCAGAGTTAAGATACCGAATTCTTGAAACTTAGTCTTTAATATATTATAGGGGCAAACGAATAGGCGGGTCGCCTGACGGTACTAGCAACACCAGGGAATTCGCAAGTGTGTGTCGGCCTGTGTTGGGGAGAGGAGGAGGTATAAGGAAAGGGGAAGGGAAGGTGGGCCTCCGGCGCTCTCACTGACCGAACGAAACGCAATAATGCAAACACTGTTACTTCACGTCGGTGTTTCTATGGTTCGGGTGGTAGTACCCCGGGCGAATCGTCCCACTCATGCTGAAACTAATAGCTTCAGCGTGGCTCTACCACCTACAAAATTTTTACAATATGATCCAATATATAAATCATAGATTATGTTACGCAACCTAAAATTCTAGCATCACTTGAAACGAATGAATGAAGCTCGTGAACTCAAGTATATAAAAATTAATGTCTCTCTATTCGTACTCCGTGCGTTAACACATATTTCACCAGGCTGAGATGAAACTTTAAACAACTGTTATTCTAATTTATGTAAATAGGATCATTTGTTTATATTTACCAAGCGATAACCGCGGCTTCATGTGCCATATACTTTGCTCACATAATTTTACAAGTCTCGTTTAGCGCTTCTAAAACTTATAGTTTCTTAAAACTCTAATAACTTTATGTTCACGATATCGTGGTAGGCCTTATATAAAAGTGAAGTATCCAAGAAAAATAACTAGAAGATATTCTTATGCATGTCTGAAATCCTTTTAAACGTCTGGGCAGATTTCGATAAAAAAATGGTGTGTTTAAGTGGATTCAAGAATTGTTTAAATTCACAATCAGACCAGGTAAATGGCACTGCAGTTTGCTTCTGGAATACCTTTAAAAGTGGTCGTCTTGTTAGAACTTTCAAGGACACTTCCTTACCAGGGAGTGTTTGTGGCAACTCAGAATTCATGCTCCGTGGTATTACTTCCCATCCACGTCATTTGGTGCACAATAACCAAACCATATTACGTAAAACACCACTAATATTACAAAATATAGAGTCAAATAACACAAGATTATGAATGACGATTATTATCTACTAGGTGACATTTCCAAATCCCGCCAAAAACTTTGACGTATCATCACATAGTATAAAACAAAGTCCTCTACCGCGTCTGTCTGTCTGTCTGTTCGCGATAAACTCAAAAAATACTGAACGGATCTTTACGCGGTTTTCACCATTGGATAAAGTGATTCACGGGGAACGTTTTGGTATATAATTTGTCCAGGATTTTTAATAATCAGGGCGGGACAACGTCTGCCGGGCCCGCTAGTTATTTAATAAATAAATAAAACTAACACATTGTTGTCAAAGGCTTTGGTAGGATTTTAGTTTGTCATGGAGTGACTTTCATATTTTATTCATAAACTTGTATTATTGGTGGTGTTTTAAGTAATATAGTTCTTATTTTTATATTATAGGGGGCAAACGAACAGGCGGGTCACCTGGTGGTAAGTGGTCACTGCCGTCCATAGACACTAGCAACACCAGGGTATCGCAATTGCGTTGCCGGCCTGTATTTGGGGAGGGAAGTTGATTGAAGTGCAAGCACTGTTACTTCACGTCGGTTTTCTGTGAGTCGGGTGGTACTACCCCGGGCGAGCCGACCCATTCATGCTGAAATCAATAATAGCTTCAGCGTGGCTCTGCCGCCTACTGTTCGGTTATCGTGCACAAGTGAAGTGGGTGGTAAATAATACTACAGCATGAATTATGAGATACCACAAAATCTCCATGGAAAGTTTTAACTACGGAGCCACAATCTTGTTAGAACATGGAAATTATCATAACAAACTTATTATTATATATTACATTGTTAAGTTAAAAAATATATTGTTATTTAGCTTAAAAATACATTAAATGCAATTGCTAAATAAATTTAATGTAATAATAATAATTTATAATGTAAACAAATAAAAATAAGATATACTGACAGTTAACCTCAAATGTATAATAAAAGTGTATAATACAAAAACCACTTATCATGAATGCTCATACTGAGCATTATCATATATCATTCAGCACCATATATAATTTGATTTTTACAACCACACATAAATAAACATGTATATGTCTATGAATTTATTTTTTATCTCCTATGATATATAACACGTATTCTAGATTCGTATATTGAATAACTTCCTTGGATATAGTTATTACTTAGTCCTCACGAACACTTGATAGACAATTATAAACCAACTTCATAGGATAGGTATCAGAGTGTAAGATATTTCCAATATCTATAGGACCGACTCTTAGACTAAAGAAAGTGACGGTCAAACTTTTTAAAAAATGAACTAAAGTCGGATTTCGTCTACTGGACAACCACTATACTATTTTTGATTCTCTTAGACTAAATCACTTAACATCCCCATTCTAATTGGTATAACTTCTCTCATTTCTTAAGGTGTTCTGGCATGATCATCACGTTCTATTTCACGATAATTATTAGCTAAAGCATAAACCTGTTGCATGTGATCTATATCGCATCCAGTAACCACGAAATTTATAAGTAAAAATTGGTACAAATATGTTTTATTTTCAGGTGTCGTACCCCCAAAAGCGATGTCTGTGGAGGGCCAGCGGTGCCTGTGTGTAGTGTTCCTTCTCATTCACACCGTAACGGGCGCTGGAGAAGGTAGATATTGTTTCAATCCTTATATACGTACCGTTAGCGTAAGTGGTCAGTTACACACGGAGTATCTGACAGTTGCATCGACACTATACCATGGTTTTTATTAATCGGTGTGACTGACAACACATACTAGGACATGAGTCATTCCAACTTGAAATGGGAATACTGGATCCGCTGTTCAGTGTTCGTTACTCCCGGTTATATAGAGGCTGTGGTATTCCGAATTGCTATCACTTCCGAATTAGGTTATAAAGCCACGAAAAAATTGAACGGTTAACGTGTAAATACATTACGCATATGGGTGTTCGACCGTCAACCTCAAAAAAAAGGTGTATTCGCGCCGAGTGTTAAAAACGAATACACAAGTGCTTGTATACCTTTAAGCTATATTATCTCTTTGACTAAACCACTGCGGGAAGTTAGAGGTTCCAGATAAAGGGTGAGTGGATTGATATTATTGATTACAGACCTTTGGCTGGTTACCTAAACACTGAAATGCGGGGCCATGATTCACGGTTTTGGTCCTTCGTTAAGGCTCTCAACCTATCAGCTAAAAGTTGGTTTCATTAATACCTGCCATAGCGAAATTCCTACTGGACGCGTTACGTGATTATACATATATCTAGAACGATTGTCGATAGACTGTCCACTTATGTTAGTTCTATATTTTGAATACAGGCAGTAGTAGGTCTACCTAGGACTTTAGAATATTCTGTGTTAATATTAAACCATAGTTCAATTCCGTCTGTATATATGTCGATTTAGACGCTGTTAGATTATCAGCCCTGCAATGCCTGCACTTATAAGCCTGTAGCCTTATGCTGAGATAAGAACCCGTTAGATTCTATGTAACATTTGTTTATTGCAACTCTCGTATGATACTTATTATATACATGTTTGTAATTCTTTTATTCCTTCTACTTCTGTATCTGTCGCCATCTCTGTTTCTATCTTTAGTTCTCTATTTCTTTTATTCTTTCTTTCTTTTATCTGGCCCAGTGCCGTAACTTTAACTTGGTGATTGATATATAAAAATTAACAAAAAAAAAGTTGTAATACAAAATATATCCTTAACATAACAATACAATTTGTACTTATGCAGTAGGAATTCACCCACCGATTCTCATATGTTGGTAAGTTAGAATGATTTATATAAGAATCTATCTAGCCCTTAGTTGCTTAGCCCGCCACCTGCGTTGAACATGTTAACTAAGCTTATAAAGTGATAACAAAGAGATATCAATTCAATAATATAACATGGTTCAACAGTATAATTGGTTCAACCGTATCAGTTACAAAATTTATAACCACCAAATATATCAATGAAGAACAAAAATATTTAGTAGAAAGTATAATGTCAAATATTTTTTCTACGTAAACTCAATTCCCAATAAAAATGTGTATTATTATATATAACTCTAAGTATATATAGCAAAAAACGTCACTTTTCACGTCTGTCTGTATGTTTCCGTAAACCTTCTCAACCACGTGCGATTCACGATTCACTAACATTTTTAAAACATCTTCATCTTATATGTGCAATATATTTTAAGTTTATTACATTGTAGAAGACGTTTCGGTGTTTACATTAATAACGCTCGCTAAAGTTTACGAAATATATCAAATGATGTGCCACGGAATTGTATATTTTAAAAATATTACGTTAAAAAACGAAATATTTACACAGAGTTACATAGAACATTACATTTATAAGAACACATCACTTTCTATGTGAAAGCCTGCCGCAAGTCACTAGAGCCTTTAATATAAGCCGCGAACGTGCGTGCGTGATCTTTTATAACCAGCTCTATCACTTACGGACTTAGATTGTAATTGGTTTGAACGTAGACACAAACATAGGGAGTAACAAAAATAGACTTGGAAAAGTAAGCTTAAAGAGCGTAATTGACGGATGGGGGTAAGTCACAATACGTGTATATTTTCAACAAAATTTATCAATAAATAAAAAACTAGGTTTTACAGAAGTATACGTTAATGCCACAGCAGAATATCAAAGATAATTAAATGACGTGTTAAAAGATGTAAATTACTCAAAAAACACTAATTGCTTTAAACCTTCGCGTAATAAAAATGAGAATAATGATAAATTATAGGGTTTTCTCGATAATTTGAGTCTATCATATTTAAAATTGAATGTGTCTGCATAGGAATATGACCTTCCGATACAGAATTTTTCGTAGATGGTTCTAAGCCACCTATTTTTTTAGATTTAATAGACTCACTGCCATTTTCAAATGCCCAACAAACCGGGACGAAATCAGATAGATTTGATAATTATGTTTACTGTATTTCATGGTAATTATACTTCAGATGTAAAAGAATAACTGGAATGAAACTCACAATTTTCTTCCAACAAAACTTTTACTTTTAACGTTAAAAACAGCGCACACCGAGAGCTCTCCAGCTTACTTCGTCATGTTTTATTATGTTTCTAATAATTCAAACAATATCTTGATAAATTCCAGAGCTATGACATGGGGCTTTTCAAAAAGGGATAAAAATACGCCCTTCAAGATTGCCAATACAAAGGTGATGCGGTGATGCTTCTAGTATTGCATCTGTCCATAGTCGATGGTAAACGTTTTACACCAGATGGACCATCATAAAAAAAATTATAGGCAATCTGTTGTTTTGGTATATAAGTTATGTCACTGTAAAGTTTCAATTAAATCCGTTCAACAGTTTCGGCAAGGAAGAATACCAAATATCTATCCAACCTCACAAACTATCACGAGAAATAAAACTGATTGTCATTTGCTTGTTCATGATAACCTCCGAAACGACTATACTGAACTAGCTAATATGGAATTCAACATAGGGAACGAATGATGAAGTTCTTGCCAAGCGTCAAAATTTAACGAGGCAAGATGCGACATCGACCTATGCGTTAAATTAAAGGATTAGTGTAGCATGCGCACTGTCTAAATATTCTATGATGGCTTCCTTCTACTCTGGGGAAATCCAAGGGGTCTTAGGAGAATATTTAAAGTTCTCGTTCAGATCCAGCTAACAGCAGTAAAGATACAGTGCACGTACCTCGTGATCTTCCACTGTGTTATAGCTGGCTACTGAGCTCCCACGAATGTTAGATTATGATGATTTCGATGATGAAGTTGCTCATTGATTATGATGTACGTACTGTTAGCCCGTGAATTCAAAAGGGGTTTTAAAAAACTTTTATTGATACACACTATCAATACCCAATTTCAAAAGAAGAGTAGGCCAACCGCTCTTTCCAAGATCTGAATACCGACTGACTGGAAGACTGACTATCGCATAAAGCTTAATGTAGCTTTGCTTACTAAATAGATTTTGAGTAGTGCTGGAGAACCACTAACCCCTACATATATGTATAACAGTACGTCTCGATCGTTCGATTCAAAAAGCAGAGTAACACGTCATTTTTTCTTTTTCTCTTTTATTGACGCTGACGTGCATAACGACCAAAAAGTTGGCATCTCGATACTGCTAATTAACTAAGATCTGAACGTCGATAGGTGATTTCTAATGATACAATAAATTAATTGTGAAGTTGCAATGAAAGTGTCGACAAAACTTTTTTACCACGACCAAATTAGAGGTGCGAAGTGAGAGAATATTATATTTCGTACTATGCGGTATTTCTTAACCGATGCATTTAAAACATGAAACACCTATTTGAGTTTAGCATTGTACTAAAACTTATTCAGAATGTGTACAACAATCGACATGGGCCGCTCGCAAACATTTAAGTTCACAGAGTTCTGTAAAAAAAGGAGCCGAGTAAACACGGAGTTTTATTTCGTTTTACAAAAGAGTGGTGTTTGAAGTTTACCTCGGGATACGCCTTGTACGAACCGCGTCAACCCAAATCCTTTATTTGTAGAATAATAATGATAAACAAATATTTTTGTTGTAGACTTTCAATAAAGAATTTTGGAAAGCTTAATTTATATAGCAACTAGCTGACCTGCGCAACTTCTTCTGCGCCAAATTAGTTATTATCGGTTTCAATTTTATTTCCAGACGTGAAAAATCTTAAACAACCTAGAACCCAATTACAGCTACACCTACTAGGTTCAATTGTGAATCCAAACTATATGTATTGGTGTTATGTCGGGACGTATGAAATGAAAGACATTTATAAGCACACTGATACTTTAATTTTTTTTTTCTCGATCTGACTACGCTGTTGACCTAGCAAAGTCTTAACAGCTTCACCGGACTACAACACTTTCATGACATAGGTTGCCTTATATTGGCACCGTTACACACATACACAATATGTCTTCCCGGTATCTCCAGAGTTGCATCTCTGTGTACTTATGTACACGCGTTAGAAGTTATACTTCTCTGGCGTAACAAGATAAAAATCTTTTCAAAAATTTTATATTTCGCCTTATTCTACGTTTGTAGAAAAAAACGACACTAACAATAGAAAAAACGTATTTAATACATTGAAGGTTTTAATACAAAGAAACAAAATGTTGACTATAGCTAACTTCAGGGTGTCGGTTTTTCGTGACGGTGTGCGCTCGCATCGTAATAACTTCAGGGTGTTGGTTTTTCGTGACGATGTGTGCGCGCATCGTAAAAATTTACTCTCATCATTTTTCCCTAACGCGCCAAAAGAAGTATAACTTCAAATAAATGCTCGAACTCTGTACTTGAAATTTATTATAGCACTAGGTTTTGGTACCGCGGCTTTGGTGACGTTAAAATAGGTTTTGTGGATTTGATTTTCCGCGGGATAACACCACTTATTTCTGGCTGAAATGTACCCTATGCCCCTTTCTGTACCCTTAACAGCCTGTAAGAAAAATTTCACGCTAATTAGTTAAGGCATGAAATACATAACAAACAAACTCACATTTCAATTTATAATATTAATTAGGATGTGTAAGTAAAATTTATCAATCTAAATATATAAAAATCCAGTAACATGATGTTTATCCACGATGAACTCCAAAACTACTAAACCGATATTCATGAAAGTTGGCATTAATGTATAATTTGGTACAACTTCAGAGATAGAATAATTTATATTTCGATTTATGACTTCAACATGTTTAATTACAAATTAAATAGTTGTCAATGTTGATTATTATTTTTAATTGTAAGTTTTATCAATCTCGAAGAGATGGCGCTTTAAATTAGTTTTTTGACAGAAAACTGTAAGACCGGCTGCTATGTCTCATTGATGGCACCGCATATTAATTTTAAATCATAATTTTGATTCAACATGTATGAATAACTGAGACACAGCAAAGTGAATATGCAATTAAATAATTGCACGGCAAAATGACAGCACTGTGCCTTAAAAGCAAAATTTAAAACTAATAAAGAAAACATGACAGGAAGAAAAAATACCAGGTACATAAATTGGAAAGTCATTTAGGCATACGCCAAAGAAAAATAGACCCTCATCAAATGAATTATTAATTCGAAAAAACGACGAGTACACACATGACGTTCGATTCGATCGGTGTTACCAGAACACGGTTTCATAAAAATTGGAGTAGGTTAATGAGTCGGTAGTAAAATTGGATTTTTTTTATTGCTTCATACGTTAGTGTTTAAACATAAATGATGTGAAATAACGGTACGGTCCAAGATGTTTACAAGATTATTCTAGTCTAGGGGTGGTAACTCTTTGAAAAAAAAATCCATTTTTGAATCGATCCGTATTGTCTGTAGAATAGACTCAATACAAAATCGGTTTCTAGAGGATCGATATTTCAAAAGTCGATCACTTAAATTATTTTTGACCATTTTTTGATTTTATAAAATAATGTTTGGTTTTATTTTTATCTAAAGAGAAAAAATCAAATCAAAATTTTATAGTGTCAGAGATCAAATCACTACACTCAAAATCGATCGATACACTCAAAATAATCAATTGTTCTGTCTCTAAAACTAGAGTATTTGATTAATCGATTTCAGATCGCTATTATCGCTAAGCATACAGACGCGTAGTCAAGGTCTGCGCTGACGTTGGTTTCCGATGAGAATATTGGGGTTAAATCATAGAAAGAATTCACCTATATTATAAATTTCCGCCGTGTTTTATTTTCTTTTTGATGCCTTAGCTCTCGTATTTGCTCGGCGCTGAACTTTTTAAGTTTTTTAAAATTTCTTTTGATGCAAATCTTCCTTTCAATTTTCATTTTATATATTTCCGTGGAAATTTATGGCTTACATCTTTAATTCTCTTGCAGTTTTCCATTCAATACAAACTTTTAAATACATTTATCTCGGCGAATATTTTCATTGTTTCACTTTGAATTCTATTAAATACATCCGAATGCTTAGCTAAACTCGTTCTCATGCCACAATAATTTATGATTTTACGTAACGCTGCTTCACAGCAATCACGGGCGCTTATACTAGTATGATGACGTCACGGGAAAATAGACACTGAAGGACAAAACGTACAGATATGCTGTATCTTTTGTGATCTTGATCGTTGCTATCGCATTATTAATCTCGCAGTAACTAGCTATTGTAATTTCTCGGTATTTTGTACAGAAGAAGATACGAAGTTGAAGAAAACTGGTCAAGAGGTGTCAACCAGAAGTAAAAACGTTTTTTCGAAAAAGAACTTTTAGGCCTGACTGAAAACCGGCACCGTTTTTGAAGGTCTCTTGTCATAAAATAACTTTTCATGTTTAAGAGTTTATTTGTGCAAATTTATTTTTATGCCAATAAATATTCAATTTTATTTTTTCTCCTATTGTGTATAAAAGTAAGACGTGGTAGTTTAGCGGCTTGAATAACAGTATGCATATTCAAATCCCGGCATGTACCAACGACCTGAATCTGTGATGAACCTGAATCTGTGAAATGTTCTTGTAGTATCACCGTATCTGAAAAAATATTGAATTTTAGATTTCTCAGAGTTTGAAATCGCCAATATCGCCAATGAAGTTGGCTGGTGTGGTGATTTTGTCTATACCTTATGTTGTTCTTGGATTATACTGTGGTTACTGTCACGCATAGAGCCTGATTGCTGATAACGGTAATCAGGTGATTTTTTTGAAGTTATACTTCTTTAGGCGCGTTATGAAAAAATGATGAGAGTGAAATTTTAATTTTTGTGACACAAAATTAACAGTATGAAGCTGTCTGCTTAACCGCTCATTAAGTCTCGAAAAAAAAGCTACCAACAAAATAGAAATTGAACCTCGATATTAGTCGCGCATGTTGGTACGCTCGTCGTTTTTTGTTTTTTTTTTTTTTGTCGTTTTTTTTTTTTTGTCGTTTTTTTCTACAAACGTAGATTAAGGCGAAAGATAAAATTTTTGAACAGATTGTTATCTTGTTACGCCAAAGAAGTATAACTTCTAACGCGTGTACATAAGTACACACACACTTTTTTTTATGTCATAGGAGGCAAACGAACAGACGGGTCACCTGATGTTAAGTGATCAGCGCCGTCCATAGACACTAGCAAAACCAGGAGGGGTGTAAGTGCGTTGTCAGCCTGAATTAGGAGAAGGTGGGGAGGGGAGAGGAGGTGGGAGAGGGGGAGGGGAGGATGTCTCCAGCGCTCTCACTGACCGAACGAAACGCAACAATGCAAGCACTGTTACTTCACGTCGGTTTTCTATGAAAGGGTGGTACTACCCCGGGTGAGCCGACCCATTCATGCTGAAACCAGTAATAGCTTCAGCGTGGCTCTACCACCAACCAAATTGTAAACAAACCTTAACGCTGGTAAATTATGAAAATGTATCTGAAAATAATTCTTGTTATTTGAAAAACTACCACACTAAAATTTGAAAAGGTCCAGCAATTTCGAGATATCTGCTAACACTGAACTCTGTCATTGCGTGTCGCCGACAGAATAGGGGGAAAAAGTAAAAAAAACGAAACCGACGTATCCTCGCGTTCGATTCAAAGTGACAGTATAAAAGAACAAATTAGAAATTACACAGCAGCAGGAAGTAAAGCGAAACGTAACACGATCGTTCTTTTTTTTGTTGAAATTCAGTTCATGAATGTTCTTTGACCAAGTTTTTTTCGAAGCATATTCCATGTTATATGATTTTAACTTATTTATTACAAGATTTCCCGAGACTTTGCCAGCGTGTTTTTCAATACGCTCGGGACAAATTTTGCCTGTTTATTATTATTAGCGTTCTAGACTATTTCTGTTCAAAATTCTTGGAACGCATTAGTTTAGTATTATTAATGTTGTAGTGAAAAGGTAAGATACAGCAAATCCGCAAGCAAAAGCTAGATACTACTAAATAAAGAAAAAAGTCATTATTAAACGGAGAAAATTGTACTGAACTGTTGTATCTTGACCTACATGCGATGATACACGCATGTCTTTTCTCTACAATTATTTACAATATGCTATTTGTAAAATTTTAATTCAACAGGCCCATCATCACCGACCCCACCGTCATCTACATTAAGACTAGAACAAAATGAGTTGACGGTCACCTTCCCACCGTTAGACGACCTGTACAGTGGCGCCCTCGAGAAACACTTCGGAACTGAAAACAACACGGTAGTCACCTCGCAGACAGGATCCACAGCGCTCTTACCTTGTGTTATAAGAAACATCGGAGATGGAATTGTAAGTTTACAATGTTAAGGGAATAAAATAAATTTAATACTAGCAGCCACAACTTTGAAATGTATCTAGCAAACAGTACTTTTTCTGGGTGTTCTTTTCTATGCTCCTAACAATGTGTATGCAAAATCTCATTGTTAAGTAAAGCTATACGTACAAAGAAAGGTGAGCGCATGATTTTCACAAATGGACCAATTTAACTGTCACCTAATCACCACCGTTCTTTTAAAAACGACGATAGATAGATTAGGTAGATAGGTACGATAGGTAGATTTATTAATTTAATTTTGACAAACTTTTACGGTGAAGCCGAGCATCGTGAGGAATCCTGAACCTCAGAGATGTTCAGTAGTACCACCGTATGTAGTAAATTATAGATCTGTGGACTTCTCAAAGTTTGAAATTGATAATACGTTGTGGGCTGTCGCGCTGGTCCTTTCAGAAGAGGTCTAAGACGCTGCAGTGGGTCTCTTATAGATTGATGATATAAAATATTGTTTATTCTTCAAAAGATTATCTATTTAATAGTATAGTTGTGATCAAAATTGGATTATTTGTTTCGAAGATCATCCCGGTAAGAAACAAAAGTTACGATTGCTTAAAAAAAATAAGGGTCACTCGCATCAAAAATTTAAATCTGGTGTTTGTATTAGGTTCAGTTTAACTATGTCCAAATGTATGGAAATTTTAATCTCAAATCTCAAATACGGGTCGGTGGAAGCCTTCCCTAATGTAAATTAAATAAAAATCTCTTTAAAACCCCGTAAAAATCATACGAATAAATGATTTCCTACGAGGCACAAATTTATGCATTTCTGTTTACGAGGTCACGAATTTAAATAATATTTAGATAGAGTAGTTCAAGTTATAGTAATTTTTAATAAAAAAAATGTATATTGTATTACATTATATTAAAATCTTTGAAAACTTAAATAGATAAAAACTAAAAATTTTATAAGAACCAAAAATTTTAGAATTTAGCTATACTAGCAACAAGCGGCGATGGACTTGAGATAAATGAAAGAAAGACAATGGGCAAGGGTATACATAACATAGGGTATATACAAAGTAAAAATTGCAAATATTATATCTAGATTTTGGTGGTTTGCACAAACGCCTCTCAAATTAAATGACCTAGAGTTAAAATGTAATTTTATTTAGTCGTAAGATAGAGTTGAAAAACTAAGTCTTTCTGCTAAGTTAACAATACTGAGTCTAGAAAGGAGAAGCAATTTTGAATCGATGATCGTTTAGCTCATATCACTTTCGTACACAGCATCGATGGTCGTAGGTTCGAATACTGGCAACTGAGGCCCAGCTTCTGGTGAAGAAAAACATTATGATGAAATCAGAGTATGAAAGGGATTATTCTAATCCACTTGGCTAGCTACTATCCTCAAATTTAAAATCTACGCTAAGCACCTGTTCGTGTGTTCCTACAGCTGCACTTGAGAGCCAGTCCTTTCTAGTTTTAGCATGATTACCATCTTAAGTATATATAACCTATAAAGTATTAAAAAAAAGAAAGAGAAATAAAATTCTATCGATTTGTTGAAACATACAACATAATCTTCCAAAGACATTCCCCGTAAGTTTTGGTGAAAATCTCCACGTGTAATTTAAACTATAACTGAAAACTCTTCCCGTTCGTAATACACTTCAACGTACTTACCACTAAGCTTTAATCAAGTATAATTAAAACTAATTATGTAGTGCCAACTCCGCTTATGCATACACGTTAAGTAGGAACAAATGTTTCGTTGTTCACATTACCGCTGTTATTATGTGACGAGCGTTCCCTGTTCCAAACGTTTCCTATTAAAATAATCTCTTAACTTTAAACACAAATAAGTTTTGTGAAGATTTATTGCCTATTTTAAGAACATAATTTTACATACAGCAGCTGCTTTAGAAAGATTTCTTCTTTTGTCTTAAAATAATATGGAAGCAATTATCAACAATGTAACCATTTTCAGATTAAACTGCTAATTTGACGGCTCTGTGAGAGCAATTAGATTTGTTAGGATAAAAATTGGTATTTCCTTTTATGACACGATCTTAAACAATGCCCTGAAAGATCCGAAAGAGCGTTAAAATTGAAAAAGTGGAGCCTAAAATTGGTATTATACGTTGGTGTGACTCCACTAGCTATAGTTTTTAAGTAATAAATCCATAGCGTCAAACAGTTGTAGGTAGTCCAGCACCTGCACTTGAGAGCCAGATCTCTTTACTATCTTAGACTATATAATGACCATGGTAGTTTTGACGTTCATAAGTGCCTTCTTAGAGCCTAAATTGAATAAAGTGATTTTTGATTTTGAAAAATGAAAGCAAAGAATGCTCAGTGATAACCTGTTAGAGTAATGGGTTGGTTGACGCAAGTTTGAATCCCTACAATAAGCCTGAGCTTTCGATTAAAAAAAATCATGATTAAAACATGGTTTTAGTGTTGGGTTTTCCTCTAATGCACCCTAGACTAACAAATACTCTTAAATTAAAAGTTTGTCGCCAAGTACCTGTAAGGTATTCCTTAGCTATACTTATGAACCAGTTCTTTCTACATTTTGCATGTTATCATCTTAAGCCATGTTATTTAACGTCATGAGACTGTATCTAAATGGTAATATTTATAGACAATTGTAAAAACATCCTAAGTCTGCTCTTATCGTATTGGAGCGCTGCCAGAAAATGGATGCAGATGTCTTTGCAAACCGATATGAATTCTCACACGTAGACGACATACCATTTAGCACGCGTTCGGCATCCCTAAGCATGTAATTGCAATCCCTTATGTTTAATATATAATTTAACAAATACCTTACAACATAATCAGATAAGATTCCTTTAGTCGTGCTGATATTAAAAACGTGATAAAATGTTATCCGAACGAACGATCATAAGGTCTTGATGTTACAATAGACGAATCAATTAGAACTTTGCATATTGCGTAAGCTGGATCGAAACTTTATATTTAGACTAGTTCTATCGCTTTTATCACATATTTATTTTTAGCCACCAAGGACTGATAGTCTCGAGTAACGTTTGACAGATCACTATGAAAGTTAGCACGCGTAAATATTTTTTCATTCAAAATGTTTTTAAGCTATCTATTTCACAATATCTCGCAAACAAATGAGACTACTTCGATTTAACTTTTATACTATAAACTGGTTTAGCCATTTGAACTCAGTTATGGACACGGTTAGCATTTTGTGATTTGTCTAATAGTATTATTGACAATTTTTATAGATTATGAATTTCGGAATGACGTAATCTTTGTGTGTCAAGTTTCTTATCACTACATATTATAAAACCAAGTCCTCTGCCACGTTTGTCTCTCTGTCTGTTCACGATAAACTCAAAATCTACTGATACACATAAATTGATTCACGAGGAAGGTTTAGGTGTATAATTTGTTAATGTTTTATTTTGTTATCAGGGCGGGACAACGTCTGCCGGGCTCGCTAGTAATCTTATAATAGATTGAAAAAAATATATATAATTTTTTTGTTACCATTTCTAGAACTACTATTGGTATTTTTTCGGCATATTTATTGAGGATGACATAAACTTATCGCGTGATATATGGTACGTAATAGGTGGTAGAGCCACGCTAAAACTATTACTGGTTTCAGCATGAATAGGTCGGCTCGCCAGGGATAGTACTACCACCTTCTCACAGAAAACTGATGTGAAGTAACATTGCTTGCATTGTTACGTTTCGTTCGGTCAGTGAGAGCGCCGGAGGACCACCTCTCCCACTTCCCCCTCTTCCCCACTTTCCTAACACCTCTCCCCCAAACACCCAAACACAGGCTGGCAACACACTGACGACTCCCCGGTGTTGCTAGTGTCTATTGACGGCGGTGATCACTTACCATCAGATGACCCGCCTGTTCGTTTGCCTCCTATAATATTAAAAAAAAAGGAAAAGTATACAATTTAATTGAAATCTCTTAAGTCCTTTTTAAATTAAAATTAGACATACAATCAAACAGACAAACAAAGATTTAAGAACAGATGCCTTTGTAATAGATATCTGTCACAAAATTTGAAATTAAAATTACATATACAGATAGATGCACTATGATGAATGATTTATTATTGATCCTTATAAATCTACCATTAACGAACGTAAAATATACTCAAAGTAAGAACAATGATATGAGGATTATACAAATATACATCGGCTTAAACAATGCGCCATCAGTGCATCATGTTAAGTATAATTATAAGTGCTGTAGTCAACTGTAATTAGTAACATAAATAATTTTAAGTTTTTTCCATGTATGTTTTTACCTTATTATTTTTATGTTACTGTTGTTGATTCTTATGATAAATAAATAAATAAATAAATAAATAAATATAATGCTACTAAAGTCTCTATATAACCGTGTATACAAATATTGGAAACAAATATCATACTACATACAGTTTAGGTCGGAGTAATCCTAATACGTAACTCAAATGAGCGGCTGAACGTGAACTGTAACAAATTAATTACCGGTGGATGCCGGTAAAACGCCACCGTTTAGTCGGATGAACTAATGAGGGGGCTTTATTAACCGTTTGAGTGCTCTGTCGTGGGTGGAAACACGCTTAACCTTCGACGTTTTCCTACTTCGAATTACCCACTACGTAGATAGTAAAGTATATATATTGACTGGAATTTGCGCGAAACACATATGCACATAATTCGTGCAGGTGACGTGTGTGGTGCTTGTTTATTTTTTGGTCAGTTACTTGCATCCTACCTCATAATTTATATATTCCAAGGCTATCATTATTAGCGTGATCTAAAGTAGCCAGCTATGTTTTCATAATTTTAGATTCCTTTTATGTATTCTTTATTTTTTAAAGGGATTGGTCACTAAGCAACCACGCCACCCTTATTGGAAGACATATTACTGCACACATACAATCACTAGTTAACTCCTATTAATAGCAACATTGGCTATCCTGTACGCATCCTAGCTTCATCCGACAAAGGTGAAGCCAAAATGCCGTTACAGACCCCAACGCAACGTAAGTCCTTATCTATCGTTAGAGAGTACTCCCGCTTTTCTACTTCATTACGGGCACACTCCACAATAATATGATAGACTTCTTCTACTTTGTTACATTCAGCGCAGCAAAGGTTTTATTTTAGATTCCTTTGTTTAGTTCTTTGTTATTAGCAGTTGTCGAGACAAAAACAAAAGTGGTAATCGATGTTCTTAGATTCTGTCACCCTGAAATACTGTAAGACTTTCTACAAGTAAAAAACTTTATTCATCTAACCGCCCTATATACAAAAGGAAGCGTAAAGCCTAAGGTAGCTCGTACTCGGAGATTAAAGAAAATTTATTACAAGCTTCTGTTGTTAACTCCGAGATATTACCTACAGCGTATTAGGTTAAGTTAGGGTTGACTAATGAGAATAATTTTATTGTGTCTTTGAGTGTTTTGATGTAAATGTATCTGACTTTTGATGATATGTTTGATTGATGATGATGATTTAATGATATATTTGGATAATTAATGTATACTAATAAATACAATTGTTTTTCCGAAACAGCTGAAGAGACTTTGACGAAACTTTCATTTCCAGATAAAAGTCTTTTCTATATAAGCATAGGAGACAAACGTACACGTTGGTCATTTGATGTTAAGTGAGCACCACCGTCCATGGATACTTGCAACACCAGGGGAGTCGCAAGTGCAATAACCAGCCTGTGTTTGAGGGTGGGTCTCCGGCGCTTTAACTTACCGATCGAAACGCAACAATGCAAGCACTGTTACTTCACCTCGGTTTTATGTGAGTCGGGTGGTAGTACCCCGGGCGAGCCGACCCATTCATGCTGAAACCAGTAATAGCTTCAGCGTGGCTCTACCACCATTGAACACCTTTTCAGAGCATTATCTAGATAACATATCATTACACGACACAATATATGATAAGCAGTAATGAAAACATTTAACGGAGGTAACTTTTTTTTTGTTTTAAACTGGTTCAGCAAAATGACTGCACTGTACCTGATGGAAAGTACAGTACAGTCTATAAATAACGGCGACTGTCAATGTTAAATAGCAATGGCAGTCATCGCTATCATGCCGACCTGCAAAAGTGCTTCTTCACGCCTCGTTTGAACGACCCCATGTCATAAAAGGAAGGGAACACACTGGCTGGGAGACGATTCCACATCTTCACAGTACGACAAAAATAAGAGCTTTCGAACTTCTTCGTTCTTGCCGGGATGGTTGCTACTGTGAAACTGTGGAGACGTGTACCCGCCCGTGTAGTTCTATAGTGGAAAGGAGAAGATGGAATGAGGTTAAACAGCTCTTCAGAACACTCGCCATGATACAGACGATAAAAGACGCTCAGTGAGGCTATGTCTCTTCGCAACTTAAGCGATTCAAGGTTGTTAGTAACGTCTGCATCATTCACAATACGGACAGCCCGTCGCTGCAACCTGTCTAGTGTATCAAGGAGGTATTGAGCAGAACCATCCCACAGATGCGAACAGTATTCCATGCACGGCCTAACCTGTGCCCTATAGAGGAGGTATAGCTGATCGGGCGTGAAAAACCGTCGCACTTTATTCAGTATGCCCAATCTCTTAAATGTATTAGAGATAACACTCCCTATGTGGTCCCTGAGGTTAAGATCGCAGCGGATATTGATCTCTAGGATGCTTAGGTTGTCACGTTTTGTAAGAAAGTCGTTCTGAAGAGTGAGAATAGGAGAAAAGGGGGATTTTTTACAGGAAGACACGCAAACCTGTGTTTTCTTGGCATTAAAATCAACCAAGTTACTTGTTCCCCATAGAGATACGAGTTCCAAGGACTGGTTGAGATCAGTGACAAGATCAGCCCGCATTCTGTCAGTTTCACCACGACTAGCCGTGAGTCTACTGTAAAATCCACCATGAACCGTGCTGTCGTCTGCATAACAATGAATGCAACCAGAGGCTAACATATCATTCAATTAACATATCATTAAAATCAGTACAATGGTTGTGGACATATTAATGACAAAATTGCAATATATAAATAAATAAAAGATAAATTACAATTGAGTCAGGTGAAACTGTTAGTTTCCATGAAATTACAAAATCATTTTCAGAAGAACGAAGTTCAGAACATCAGTTTGTCAAAATATAATGCAATATATTCAAGTACATTTTACTATCTATTGTTCTAGGTGTCTTGGATAAGGAGGAAGGATTATCATCTATTAACTGTTGGCCTGACAACATACAGTTCAGATCAGAGGTTCCAAGCAATACATTTACAGCATTCAGAGGTAAATAGAATAACGTAGTATAAGTTTCCTACTTGACCATGCTTTAAGGACCTAAAGTCTGTTGCTATTTCATTTTTATCCTTCAACACGATACCATCAATTAACATAGATTAAATATAATCGAATGTGCATACAGAACAAAGAACGAATATGATAAAACACAAACTGGTAGCTGTTAGTTATACAGCTTATAAAAACAGCAGTACAAAGAGTATAACGATTACTTTGTCGACATTTCAGAATACTTAAGATTTCATTTTTGAAAAGCATTAAACGATCTGAGAATATTAAGCAATTAAGTGGACGTTACTTGGCGCTTCCATATGGAATTTATTGCCCAGGTCTGAAATAGACTCCAGGCGGAAGTGCAAAGTAACGTCCATTTGAGTACTTTATGATGAATTTCCACAAAGTAAAGCCTTCATCAATTATCCGAAATTATTTTAGACAAATGTCATCAGATGGCAATGCGGAAAGAATTGTATATTTCAGTAGTTTTTACTAATCTATTATGTATCATAAAGACATCCTGGATATATACGCTATTAGAATATAATTCCAAATCCCATTACTCTTAAGTATGCGTATGGTGCAAATTAGTAATGTTTTTTTTTTTTACAGGACTGGACTCTAAAAGTACGGTTCGTACAGAAAAGAGATGCCGGTATTTATGAGTGTCAAGTTTCTTCTCACCCACCAACAAGCATATTCTTACGCCTCGATGTTGTCGGTAAGTTTTGCAATTGACAAACGCAATTGTGGTTTAGGAATTTCGTATTCTAATAAAAACTCATATGTAGATTTTGTACCATTACTTTTTTAAAATGTGTGGTTGCGCCGCTTTATATATATTTGAAATTCCCGCATTATTGTGATCAGATCGTGACACTTTCCAGCCCCGCTCAATTACCCCTTCCTATGGCACATGCTTATATTCGGTAGCGCGTCAGACGCGCCACCACTACTATCAGTATTGTTGTTACCGCGCCGCGCCGCGCCGCATGCAAACCGTTTTCATGTGTCACGATCTGATCACAATAATGCAGGAATTTCAAATATATATAAAGCGGCGCAACCAATGTGCATGGGAGTATTTTTTTGAAATCTGTAATGAGCCCGACTTTTCGTTTTAGAAAATAATATACGATATCATGAAAGTGTATTTCTTAAAATTACTTAATTATGTCCTCTAATTGAGAATCTATTGCTAAGAACATTTCATTGTGCTCGCCCCATACAAGGATCGTTTTCAAATCTCGTTCAATATTATTGAAGTTATACTTCTTTAGGCGCGTTATGAAAAAATGATGAGAGTGAAATTTTAATTTTTGTGACACAAAATTAACAGTATGAAGCTGTCTGCTTAACCGCTCATTAAGTCTCGAAAAAAAAGCTACCAACAAAATAGAAATTGAACCTCGATATTAGTCGCGCATGTTGGTACGCTCGTCGTTTTTTTTTTTTGTCGTTTTTTTCTACAAACGTAGATTAAGGCGAAAGATAAAATTTTTGAACAGATTGTTATCTTGTTACGCCAAAGAAGTATAACTTCTAACGCGTGTACGTAAGTACACACTCATTTTTTTTGCATGTATATCATCACTCACCACAAAACAGTGGGGTAATTATAATATATACATTTGTAAAAACGATACAGTAGGGTTGTTTATTTTTAGAATTGGTTGTTCTTTCACTCATAACACCATACTAGCTAACAACACACAACCTGAGATGGGTTTTTGCCATCTGTTATGCATTTTACTAACTAATTAAATCTGAGACCTCCACCTCCAAAATCTCACCATTTGATGTGAGAAAATACAATCCAAAAAGGTATATAGAGCAATAAAAACTTTTCTACCCTCTTTCACCCTATCATAACAGAATTTAATTCACCAGTGTATATTCTATTTTCATTCTTAAATGCATCGAGCCTAAAAAAATATTGTCTCTCGTAAATGGTGTTGTAAAAGATCCCGTGAGATTTACTTACCGACAAGCGGCTTTATTTAATTTCGTAATTAGGTTTCGTATATTAATTAAAAATTTTGACTTTTGGAAATACAACTTGAAAGGAATCAGTTGATATTTTGAAACATTTCAAACATGATCCTTTTTATTAAAAGCAATGAAAATCATTTTTAATCAATTTCGCAAAAAGAAAAACAAAACACATTTTTAAGGTAAATGGATTTATTACTTACGTTTTATAAGTTAGGTCCTAGAAACGCTATATTCCTAATTAATTTAAAATTATATCCCGCTAGCGGATTCCTAATTGACCTTTTTTGCATATTTTCTACTCATAACGTTCCAACAACCACCCTTCCACTGTCTCCCGTCTGTAAACAAGGCTTAAACGCTTTTCCCTTTAAACCACTTCAACTTTTCACATAATAACGGTACAGCGTATTTATTAAAAAAACATGGTCAAGTGCGATCAGTTATCGTACGAGAGGGTTTCGTATTATAGTACAAGCACAACGAGACTGTATGGAGTAGCACCTATTTTTGTACTAACAATAACCATCTCTCTTTACTTATAAATCAGTGTGGTTGACCACAAGTTCGCGTAATGATGATAATAAACTTAAAAGTAATTAATTCATCGTGGATAAAATATGCAAGCCATAATTCCTCCTATATATTATATTGTACATTGTTAAAATGTTGTAAAACGTATTATTACTACACTTAGCAAGTATTTATCAAATCGACTTGAATTAGTCGATGCTTTAGTTACAATTATACAATACAAAGTTTTAAGATTAAATGAAAGAGCCTCAATAGCAATAGACAAATTAATTAAGTCATCTGACTTGCAGTAGTGCAACTCTCACATTAGCCTCTACTTTACCCAATAGTACAAAATTATAGGCCCAAAGGAGCATCAACCATACTGTTGACAGTTGATCCTTGTGTCATATACTCATATAGCCGAGCTTTAAGGGTCTCATTTCTAATTCGAAGGTAGGGATCCCCAAAAATGTTGAAATAAAAATGAGATGGTTTACCGAAAATAAAGCTGTTCCACTTCAGATTGTGGCACGTGCTTTAAAAGGGGTTTTAATTATTTTTCGGGTTATACCACTTTATCCTGTGCGGGTGGGGTCGTATTCTAGCGTCGGAAAGTGGGCCCTTTATTTTTATTATGTAAATTAACTTTGATGTTATTACGGAAGGGTATTTTAAAATTTTCATTATAATTATGTGAATTGTGTTAATGAAGCTTCCAAATTATAACTGTTACTATTTAATGTGTAATACCTATAGACCCATTTTCTTTTCATTTGATAAAAGGAGTTTCATACTTCAGTAGTTATATATTTAGACCTAAAAAACGTACTATTTTAGAATTAATCTACAAGTTGTTTCAATTATTATCGTGAAAGTAGTTCAGTCTGTTTCTTTATTACCTTTTTATGACTATAGATGTGAACTGATAGAACCTTGGACAGATATAATAGCATGAGACCAATGACATAAGACTAAGCAGTTCCCAAAAGCAAAGGATCTTGAATAAGCCAAAAAATATACCGTATACAAAGTCGCAGAGGAAAGTTAATAAGCATACAAAATTCTAATGTAAAATACCCTTCGATATTGATATTGCCGCTAGAAAATTTTAATTACATCGAAATATTCATAAGATACAGAGAACGTAGGATTTAATTATGATACTTAAAATAATAATCAGTCCAGGATCGTTAATAACTGATTAGATATTGTATGGTTATTTTTATTTTTGTCGCATCCTTATGAGTGATTCATGAAAATTACAAGGCTAATTTTAATATACAAAGTAGGTAATTTTATATACATACATATTAAACATACCTTTTAATTTTTATTTTATTCATTCCCGAAATGTCTTTTTTTTGTTACAATAAATAATAAGGAATAACTAATAATATAGTTATAAATGCAGAGGTTGCGTTATTTCGACAAATAAAAAGCAATCATTTTGTTTTTAAATAATGCTTATATTACGTATAAGTAATATGCCTTATGGAGATTTTGCCGGGATCTTGGTCTTTCATATAGTGTATCCATATTTTATTCATAGTCTGGTGTTATTTCGCTCTATATTTTGTAATATTGATATTTACGTAATATAGTAGGTGAAGTGGATGGGAAATAATACCACGGAATATGAATTCTGAGATGCTACAAAAACTCCATGAAAAGTTCTAACAAGGGAGCCACCATCTTGTTAGAACATTGAAATGATCACAAGTCACTTGTAATAATATTATTAACTACTCGACAATGGCAGTAATAATCTGGAAGAATGATTGTCACAAAAAATATGCCCCATTTTGTGGGAATTAATAGTCGATAACATCCGGGTACAGCGACCCCTTTACCCGCCTTAATTACATCCCTGCGCGTTTTGAACGGTTACGACACTGTAACAGCGCGGGGTCAAAAACCATTTACATATAAATATGTTGTTTAAGAAAACTGTGGGATTGAATTGAGATTTAAAGGCTATGATGTAGAAACGAGCAGTTAAAAGTAATGTCTACATTAGGTAAATCTCTGCCCGTCGTACCTAATACGATTTACTTAGTTTAAACATTTAAGAGGCGAATTAAATTGCTTAAAAACGGAAAATTGGATAGAGCTTCGATATTACAATTCAATTTGATTTAAATTATATTATATTTAAATTCGGGAACATTCCTATTTTTATGAAAGATACCATACGTCCTTTTCTATACCCTTCACATTGTGTATACAAACTTATATATGACAATCGGTTGAGTAATTATTGCGTCAAAGCATACAAAGCAACCATCACACATTTATAATATTAGTTGGGATCACGTTTTACTATACACAGTTTTTATCATATACGTGGTACCGAATAAAATTATAAACTATCTGCAAATTTATGAACTATACTATAACTCAAGTGTCGGTAATCTTTTAAGAGCATAGTTAATAGTATCAATAGTACGGAACGTTAGGTCAATAGTATGGACAGCTAGGTCAATAGTACGAAACGTTAGGTTATTAATATGAAACTTTAGGTCAATAGTACGGAAGGTTATGTCACTAGTACAGAACGTTAGGTCAATAGTATGGAACGTTATGTCAATAGTATGTTTGCAACAATAACGTCACATATTATATGTTAGAGGCCGTAAAGTATTACTTAAGCAGATTTTTGTAATTTCTGACTACCCCCTCTCTATGTCAGTAAGAGTAAGCGATGCTTTTAGCCCCCTCCCATGTTTGCGTAAACATTTACACAAGCTAAAAGTTTAAAAAGTAGCAATATTTATGGAAGATACTCTGCACTCGATGCTCGTTCTAAATCAACTAAAAAATAGGTGCTTAATATTTGACCTATCTAGAAAAATACAAAAATTATACGCAATCCTCAATGCATCTATGTTAACAGTATCTATGGCCGTCTGATAAAGTGAAAGTGAACGTGGTAACGGCATGAACAAGAAAAAAGGGTTTATTGTCCGTTTTATTATCGAAGGATATTATCTTGCACCTAGGCTTATTACATTTGTGTCTATACTTTTGAAAGTCTTAGAACAGACTTTAACTTTGGTTCTCTTTGTTGTTTATTAGTATTTGTTTTGATATTATTATTTTATATATTAGATGTGACCATGACCTATCATCTCTTAGAATATTGTAAGCGACTAACGTAACATATAAGTATTTTTTAATCTGTTCTGGTTTCCTTATTGATTCATAAGCAGCAATTAACAAGTTTGAAAATAAGGAATTTATATTGTACTAACAGATTTTTGCGGCTTTGTCTACGTCATTTATTATCTTAATTGCTTTGTTATATCTCGAAGGGATTTATGGGCAGCGTTTTCGACGGAAGCTAACAGGCGGCTTGATTTTTTCCAACACTTCCAACAATTATCGTTATATTTCAACCAATTAACAAAAATATTGACAAATTATATACCTAAACCTTCCTCGTGAACCACTCTATCTATTAAGGAAATAGAAAATGAAATGCATGAAAATCCGACCGGTAGTTTTTGAGTTTATCGCAAACAGATAGACAGACAAACGCAGCGGAAGACTTTGTTTTATAATATGTAGTGATAGAAAAAATTATATATATATTTTATAAGTTATATTGGCTTGCTACTAGGGCGATGGGTAGCCTAGTAACTAAGACCGCGCGCCTCATATCAGACCAACACATCAAGATTTCCCCATATCTTATGTCACAATAATTGGCAAATCAAAGACGCCCCACTACCCCCCCTTTAGTTTTTTTTTTGTCATGGGAGGCAAACGAACAGGTAGGTCATCTGATGTTAAGTGATTACCGCAGTCCCTAGACACTAGCAACACCAAGGGAGTCGCAAGCACGTTGCCAGCCTGTGTTTGTGATAGTTGGGGAGGTGGAGGAGGAGGGAGGGGAGGGGAGGTGGGTCTCCGGCGCTCTCACTGATAGAACGAAACGTAACAATGCAAGCACTGTTACTTCACGTAGGTTTTCTCTGAGAGGGTAGTACTACCCAGGGTGTGCTGACCCATTCATGCTGAAACCAGTAATAGCTTTAGCGTGGCTCTACCCCCTACAGTTTAATTTAGCGCTTACGCAATACTATGATATATATGATATGATATTACTATGATAGCAAATTTACGAACATAATATTTGTACTATAGAATACTTCAACTAAAATTAGAATAAGTAAGATTAAGTTAGTAAAGTAAGTATTAGTAGATAGTATAAAGAATTAAGACATAAAACCGAACCAGCATCTGGTCTAAAGAGGGCCTCGTATCAGAATTCCTTAGGGGGGTTGTATGTAAATTTTACCGTTGAATATATCCTATATTGTACGGCATGTGAGTTTGGGAATAATATGGATCAACAAAGACTCTCTCTTCATATTTCCATTATTTATTTATTTTGAGTATATTGTGGGGAACATTTAAAAATGTATAAAGCTTAGGGTCCTTGTTACCCACCGGCCTGGTACCATTAGTATGGGTGAAATGGCGGTAACTACGCCTCAAAAGTGAATATAATGTGTAGGACATGCGGCTTAAAATTACCAGGGGATAAAACAGAAGAATTATGAGAGATTATTGTGAGAATTAGATTGTAGGAGGTAGAACATTACATATCCAGTAATCAAGCCTTGTGGCATGGTGTCTATACCATCATACATATGGTGTACCAATCTCTTTTGGTTTGTCACGTTTGGAAATCAGCTAGGTTTGACCGGTAAATTCGATGTCCGAAGATTCGAACGCCGGGGTGTACTAACGAATCATTCGGTAGTCGCATTCCTTTAACAATTTAATTCGGTAACACTATCGGATGACCGTGAAGGAAAGCATCGTGAGGAAACCTGAATCTGAGAAATGTTCTTGTAGTTACCGGCAGAATTCATATTTATGGCGAGCTAGTCACTCCTTCAACACTATGAGCGAGATAGGTGATTTTGACCTATTTAATACTATCATAAATAAGGCGATAATATTTTTAACAAGGACGTTCTTTAATGATGGCGATGGCAAATAGTAATAGACTGTTAATATTCTTGAATTTCATCTTTTATTATAATGTTTACCTAATACCATATAATGCAAGTGATTGTATTCTGTTTTATATCGGCGAAGACTTATAAATGGCTTGATGTTTTCTATTCTAATAACTATGTATACATTATAGCTGTTAGTTTTCCTAATAAATAAATAAGTAGTACCTTATATGGGAAAATGTAGAGTTATGGATTTCATGGGGTTCCAAATCCCAATACATTGTGGGCTGGCGTGGCGATTATGTCCATATCTTTCTTCAGTATGAGGCCTTTGGCTCTGCCTTGGATCTCTTATGGGCCGATGTGATGTGATATTCAGCTATGGAAGCAGACTAGCATGAATAAAATTACTGGCGATAAATTATGTTGCGCGTAGAATTAAGTACAGTGCTGCTTATCTTTACTGCTTCGGTTTAAAAAAAATATACGTATTATAAATCAAGTTTTTTTTGTCCATAGAAGCCAGAGCTCAGATCTCAGGTCCAACGGAGAAGTATCTCAAACCAGGGTCTACACTACGGTTACAATGTTCAGTTGTCCAGACCACAGAAGCACCTGCCTTTGTTTTTTGGTATGTATGCCCGTGGATAAATTAAACACCACTTGCATTAAAGAAAAAACGTAATTGTACTCACACATACAAGAATTATTAAGCTCTCTCACTATAACACATTTACACTAGAGTCTCGCCTAGTTATACCATATAATGCTGTAGTTGCAATTTCCTTATAGATTTATTCCTTTTATTTATCTTCGTATTGCCAAACATAACTGTTTTCGAACGTCCTGTGGCACGTTTATATACGAAACGGAGGGTGGAAGTTTCTAGAAAGCTGCCGTATTTATTCTTAAAGTTCGACATAATTTGAGTCCAGCTACTTTTAGAGCCCTATTGATTGCAGTGCACGCAGTCGAAGTTTCATTTATTTATTTATCTGTAATAACAATTTTGCATACAGGTTATGATAGTACAAATAAAAGAAAAAACGTCATATTGTATACCGTGCAGATGCAGGATTTAAAAAACACACATTTATTACAAAAACAAACATTTATGCTACTCACAGTAAGAATCTACGAACATTTAATTTAGATCGTTTAAGATTTATATAGGTGTAATCTCTGGTTGTATTTCGCTTGATTTGTTTATCTCGTGCTTATAGTAAACTCAGAACTAATTTATCATGAGCGTAAGTAAACATCACTTGAAGCGCTTCGTTTAACTGCGAGATTACCTTTGAATGATAATTTAAATTAGCATATCGTTTATAATAAAAACAGGTAATTATTTTAGAATGTAATAAAATAATACGAGAAGGCAATTATCTCTTAGCATTCCTAGAAATGTTACAAGCGTGATAGGTTTTTTAAATGGACGTATGTTATGAAATCAAATCAAAAATTCTTTATTCAGTTTAGGACCTGAGAAGGCACCTGTGAACGTCAAAATTACCACCGGTTCGTACAAACAACCCAGTCATCGAGAAGAATTGGCAAGAAACTCGATCCTCGATCTAGAAATGACGCCACTCTCTGTGTGTCCATTAAAAACGAATGTAACTATCTAGATTTGCAAAAATATGTATCATGATGACAAGATAAACCAGATCGAGTTTGTTGCTGGTTTGTCTCGATAACTGGGTTGTTTTTTGTCCGAACAGGTGTGGTAGCTTTGACGTTCATAAACGCTTTTTAAGGCCTAAATTGAATAAAGCACTTTTGATTTTGATCTCACGCAAAAACTAGTCGACAAACTTTGATGAGCCTTTCCAGTAACATGGAATATCAGTACATCAGAATATCGTATAGGCTATAATTTATAAAGATACTAGCTTCTTCTCGTGGTTTCGCTCGCACTAATGGGAATTGGACAGTATTTTTTCTGAATGAATTGTATCCTATACACCTGGCAATGTGAATTAAAAATTGCTAAACTGATTTTGATGCAACTCTTACTAGCATAAAAGAGAATTTTCACAACCTTTTTTTTCGTTGCTTTGCTACCGTTAATATAGATTTGACCTATTCTTTGGACGGTTTTTTTCTAAATGAACGGTACCCTATACCTTTTTCTGAGTCCTTGAATACGTGTATGAATGATTTTATAATGATTACTTGTAGAGTTGAGTCGTGAAATATGTAGTTAACAAGCAAACAAAAAAAAAATACATTCGCATTTATAATATTACATTGGAATGTTTAGATTCGCCTAAAAATTTTTTTTTACTATACATGGTTTAGCGTTTAGCACATGCTAATAATTTGTCTCATTATCTCAGAATATTAATTATACATATGTATTTAATCTGTTTCGTAATTTGCCCTTTGTAATTAAGAGTTCCAATAATGGAACTTCCAGTTTTCAGGATTTGTGAGACAATATTGAAAATCAAATCAATTTCTCAAAGAACTTAAACTCATATCACTTAAATGTGAAATCAATATTTGATAATTTTATTGCCCAATTCTGATGATCCCTGTTCAATTACTTTTAATCTTAATATTGAATTCATCATCTAAATAATAATAATAATAATATTTTAATGTTCCAAGTCAACGTTTACATAATTAACAGTAATATTGGTATCCGCACTGGTTACAAACCGTATCGCAGATCACCATTTCATATAATGAGAACTAAAAAAAAAACAGTGACTTAAACATATGTAATAAATAAAAACTTAATTTGAATTAACTAAATATGTGAGATTATTGTGTAACACGGTATTCCGAGTGAGACGACAGTGTTTTATGATAGTAATGAGTGAATTGTTTATTAAATAAAAGTGTATGATTTGAACTACCGAATTTATAATTATAATTTAAATTGTGGTAATAATATTTTTTCTGTATTTGTGTAATTTTGTGAATGTAACCATTTCAAAGTGAGTTTTTTAATAGTATGTCTGTTGTATTGATTAATCTGTAGTATATTATTTGCTTTATTATAGAGCAATCCTCCCAGGAAGCCTTCAAAACGACAAACAAACCAAGTGTTATGTTTAGGTACTTTTATTATGTCCTCGACCCTTCTTCTCTTATCAGAGAATTGTAAGCTTGGCTTTCCTGCATGTTGACGGAGGATAATTGGTAGGATAAAAAGCTGTCTAACGGTTAAAACCTGACATTCTTGGTAAAGATTCTCTGTGGGGTACCTATATGGTCGAAAAAACATCACGTTCGGTATGGCTCTTTGAGCCCTTTCTAGGGGTAGCAAAATGGATTTACTTGTTCCCCCCCAAGACGGAATGCAGTAAAGTAGAAGTGACTGGCATAATGCAAAGTATATCATTTTTACAATGTTATTGTTTGCTACTTGTCTAATACATTTAAAAATTGGTAGAAGCCTACGGATGCGATGTACTAATGATGAAATATGATATTGGAAAGATAATTTATTGTCCACAACGACACCCAAATATTTGGTGATTTTAACTTCGTCTAAATTGGGACAATTACAATAGTCATATAATGTATTCGGAGACGACGATGAGTGTACAAACAATCTCATATCATCGAAGACTCAATGAGATTTATTTTGAATATTAAAAATCATGAATTTTGTTTTACTTGTATTCAGCGTGAGTTGATTTGTACGTAGCCAGGCACATACAAAATTAAAACCTAATTGAGCCCTTAGAAATGTATGTCTCCAATTCTGTCCTTGAAATAATAGAGTGTCATCAGCAAAGGTAATTATTTTCCCGTTTTCTATTTGTAACTGACACAAATCGTTTATGTAGATCATAAATAGTGTAGGTCCGATAATACTACCCTGTGGGACGCCATATGTGACTAAAACTGGGTCACTAACGATATCTCCTATTTTAACAGACTGAGTTCTGTCTGTAAGATAATCTTCAAAGAGGTTGAATGGTATTCCACAAGTTTTTGTAAGAGAAGAGGAATCGAAACTATATCGAAAGCCTTTGCAAGATCGAGAAAGATACCAAGACGTTTAAATCCCTTGTCAAGATGTTTTGAAATAAAGGCGCAAAATTCCGTAACGGCATCAACCGTTGATCTACCTCTACGAAATTCATACTGATTATCTGATAGTAATCCAGAGCTTTCCAAGAATTTTACCAACTGGTTATTAATAATTTTCTCTAATATTTTGGAAAATATAGGCAAAAGGGAATCGGACGATAATTATTTATTACTGATTTGTCTCCATCTTTATGAACTGGAATAATTATGGACCTCTTGAATGCCTTTGGGAATTTGCCACTTGTAATCGAAAGGTTACAAATGTGTGTTATTGCTGGAATTCATTTAACTTAACTACCTTAGCTATAAATAGCTATCAGTATTTTTTTTGGTCTAATTTGTTTCGTAATATATCATCATATATATTAATACGTGAAGCTAAAACTTTGTACCCCTTTTTAAGGGAATTGGATGAACGGATGAACGTGAAATTTTGCATAGTTAAAGTTTATATGGAGGAGAAGTGCAGAAAGCTATTTTTTTTATATAAATGCATTACAAGCATATTAAATTAATTAAAATATACATTACTCACACTACTGCTCAAATTTTACACCACATATACACACATATAAATGGAAAAGTCATTTGACATCCGTCAAAATGTCCGTCACTCTTACGTTCCAATAGTTTACCTTTTCAATATTTTCAACGTGACTAACGTTGCATGCCTTACATGCCCTTTTAAATCAACTGGTCAAATTGTAGGTTAATTTTATAATAATATAATATGTAAGTTCATAATTTAAATAATTATCTTTAGTAAATTTATGGAACCACTGAAAAAATGATTATTCTATTTGGTCTCATTGAATATCAAAAATTTTAGGTGACAGGAACGTGGGGAAATCCCTTATGGATACCCACCCTCCCGGGGGGGGGGGGGGGTTTTTCCCGCCCCGGGGGGAAAAAACCCCCAGGGGTACCGACAGACGTGGGGGGGGGGGGGGGGGATCGTTCAAGCTAATCAACCTGAGAGCCCCCCCCCGGCCGCGGGGGGGGAGGTGCCCGCCGGGCCCCTACAAAGAGGGGGAGAGAGGGGAACAACGCCCCCCCCCCCCCCCCGAGGACTGCTTTCACTTCATGTCACTTTGCTTCATGTTGTCATAAGAATAAAGCAATATTACCAAAGTCAAAGTCAATATTTAGTATGTTTATGTTTAGTATTTTTTTGTGGTGAACTCGCTTGAAATGATGATTCAATAAAAAAAAATGAGCCAAAAATACTTTGTAAAATCAAAATAAGAAAATTTGTTTGCTTATGAAAGTAATCCATGACTTAAATCTCCGCGGTTATAATGACGCAGTTCAACTTGATGTAGCAATTATATTTATTACAGTTGATGATAAATTTTTAACAAAAAGGAATTCATTTTCAAAAGTTAATGGCAGTATTAAAAACTTCTTTGTTTTGGATTCATTATTTGATTCTATTGTGTATCCATTACTTTTCCAAACGATGATACTGGGCGTATCACTATTTCTTATAATGTATAAGCTACATTTAATTCAATATCACCCCGAAATACCACTTACCCATGATATCGTGTAAAATTAATTGATAATTGTGTCATGAGTTGTGATAAATTTCTTTATTTTCGTAGTGTTATCTTTACTTAGAATTTGAGAGCTTTACCACCTTGTGTAACCGCCTGTTTTTGTTTCAAATTTATAATTAATTTCGATTTTCATTTAGACATAGATTTTTTTATGTTTATACAATTTAAAAAAAGTGGCAAATAACTGAGTAGCTATGATGAAAAACTTTGATAATAGAAGTTTACTCTTTGACAAAAGAACCCGAATAAAGTTGAAACTTTAAAAAATCAATGAACTATGCTCGAATGTCCACCACTGGGCGCCCACTAGTCCATATTATTATAGAAATCCAGTATAGTTACAGCGCAAGGGCCAATAAATAACTGTTCAGTAATTATATAAGAAATTATAGTTACTATATTTCATTCTATGCATCACTAGCCGACCCGTGCCTACTTCGTTGGGTGGTAATAGGCTTTATCAAGCAACAACCTTTCTCTAGAACTCAATCACGTATCTCTCATCGTTAAGGCAGCGTTCATAAGAAACGTTTTCGTTCGACCGTTTTTTCTCCGACTTACTTTGCAAATCCGACTACCACAAAAAAGTCTTTTCATTTTTCGGATTAATATATAACCTATGACACTCACGAATAACATGGCTTTCTATTGGTAAAATAATTTTCAAAATCGATTTAGTAGATCCAAATATTACCCCCTTAAACTATCAAACTTACTAACTCACAAACTTTGCCTCTTTATGATATTATAATCGATAATATAATTCGGAAATACAGTATTTTATTTCTTTTACTTCCCTTTTTTAGGATATATTAGTGGTTACATTTCAAAATGAGTTTAAATCAATATTAGTCTTTTTTATTAATCTTGAAAAATAACGTAAACCTTTAGGAACGGCAAAAATTGAATTTAGCTTATTTTGGAATGTAACGACTCAAATAAGAAAGCATTGAAAATCATACCAACCTCCGAAACAAAATTTGAAAATGCAACGTTAAAAAAAAAGAAATTTAATTTACAAAATTAGTGATAATCATATTTTCAGTGATTTGTTACAAAATACATATAGCCGGTCGGTCAGGGAAACCAATAACACTCTATAGGCACTGTGACTATTTATCCGGACAGAGCTTCGCTTTACATTCCACATAGGAATGCGTGTAGATTAACGACATCTCGCCCTTTATATGCCGAACTACAACCAATGATGACTCACACCAGGGTGAATAATGAACAGCCGATAACTTCAACCAATAGTGTTTGAGGTCATTAGTAACACCCTCGATATAGTCAATAGCGCGGTATCGCAGGTCAAGATAAGGTCGCAGAAAAGATTTTTATGGCATCTTTGTTATAATTGCAATGTAGTCAATAAAATTACAAAATATAATGACCGTCTTAACCACTTCAAATTATCCTCCTTAAATAATCGAAGAATAATAATAGAACTTATGTTTTTATTTAAATAATTTAATAAAAAAATAATTTTCAAAAAATAATAAATAATTTAAAATTAAAAATTCCTTTTAATTTCCGGGATGGAAAAAAAACTTCCTTTTTTATATTTTTTTTTAATTAAAAAATTAAGGTTTTTACTTCCCGGTAAAAAAAAAATAAAGAAAAAAAAACACAAACAAAAAAAAAGAAAAATTTTCAAAAAAAAAAAAAAAATTAAAAAAAAGAGAGAGAAAAAAAAATTTTTTTAAAAAAAAAAAATAAAAATTTTTTATTTTTTTTTTTTTTTCTTTTTTTTTTTAAATTTTTTTTTTTTTTTATTATAATTTTTTTTAAAATTTTAAAAAATAAAAAATTAAATTTTTTTTTGGCGGGGGTTTTTAAAAAAAAAACATTTTAAAATTCACAAAAACCCTTTTTATTTTTAAAACCAAAAAAAAAAAAAAAAAAACATAGTGACTCCCCCGATATATCTCTAATATGGTGGCGCTAGTAATGTTCCGGTGGCGTTGTAGTCTCGCCTCTCGGGTGTGTCGTAGCGGTAACGGACGTAGTCATTAACTGATTACTTCTTGCTTATTTTTAATCATCATTTTTAATTAATGTAGTATACAGTATAAGTATTCGCTTTAGCATAAACAAAATACGTTATTATAAAGTACATTTGTTAACCCCAGTGAAAATAGATGACAGTTGGTAGGCAATAACAGAGGTTCAACGCCACGAGCAAAAAGAATTCTGCATATTATAGTTTATTTATTCATGTTAATAAATATTGAAATTTGTCCAAACCAAATAGGCCTTTAACTGTACAGATAAAAATAGTATTTTCTTTACGAATAAATCCATTTATTTACATACCTTTCGTTTAGAATTTCAATAACGTTTCTGTTTTCATCATGTTTCATTTTGAAACGAATTTTCTTGTAATAAGACATTTTAATGTTCATTTCTTCAACTACATTACTTTGCGAAACTGTGTAAATTTGCTCGTATTTTTATGGACACCTCATTACTTTTCGAGCCGAATATTCAGTAATTCGTTACTTTATTTTTTATTTATTTTAACGTGCCGTATTGCATTTTACGAGCAATATATAGGTTTTCGCTCTCTTTCAACTATATTCTAATCGTTCTATTTTTCAATATATACATACATAAAACTAACTGATCCGCGCAACTTCGTCTGCACCAAGTCGGTCATTACCGATTCTAATTTTATTTCCAAACGCAAAAAATCTTTAAAAACCTTCTAGCCGATTACAACGACACCCGCAGTTTCCAATTGTGAATACAAACTACCCAAGGTCCCGCTCAAACACATATGTAGTTGGCATGCATAAATTCTTAAAAACCGATTACAGCATCATGTATCAGACCTAATTAAAATAAAAACTATCCTATTTATTTTGGCGATAAACATCTTCCCTGTATCGGGATATGCTTTGCTATGGTTATAATACGGGTTATAATATAAATAATACGGGATATGGTTGCTCTTGTGCCCCTTACCATCGCGCTCCGCCTACTAACCTCGCGCGGACAGCGGCAGCGGCATCTCAATAATTTTATCTGCTTACAGTTTTTATTTCGCATTATCTTCTGACCAATTCTATCAATTAATATGCTATGAAAAGTAAACTTTATCACCACAAAATTGTCATATTGATTTAGCTATTTGTTTTATAAGAATTTGTATATCATACGTGAAACCGGTATCCAAACTTAATCTTGTAACATTTAACTATATTATTTTTGACATGGCCGTCTTTTTGGCTGCGTTATTAAACTCAAATATACGGTGTCGCAGATTTTCTCGCAAAGATAAAAGTAATTAATATTTTTGTTATAGATTTCATTCCTTTATTTCAAAGCGTTCTAGCAGATCTATCCCAGATAGAAGTATTTTCACAGGATTATATACTAGCTTTTTCTGGCGGCTTTGTTCGCGTTAATATAACTTTGACCTATCCTACGGGCACTTTTTTTTCTGAATGAACGAGTACCCTATCTATTTTTCTGTACTCATGAAAACGTACATGCAAAATGTCACAATGATTGGTTGAGTACTTTTGGTTTGAAAACTTAAAGACTATTAAATAAACACATTCGCATTTATAATATTAGTTTGGATGCTAAACATCATTATGTTTTTGTATGGAAACAAAGCAATAATAATATAATTTGACGGAGGTAACTTAAAATAAGTGAAATGGTTACAGAGGATAACAAGATGGAAAACTATGTAATAAGTATTTTAAAAAAAGTTTACCGATTAATATAATAAAAACCATAGGATAAAAAGGGAAAATAAATGTTTTAAATTACAAATTAAATAAAAATATGAATTGGGCTACTAGAGATGTTTGGAAGTCGGTGCCAACCGAATTTAATTTGCAGGTAGAAATGTTACTTTGGACTGGGTGAACCGATTTAATTTTTTTTTTTTTTGAAAGCTGGTACTTCCCGTGTGGTCCCTTTAATTTGGAAGTTGACAAGGATAGTGAAACGTATGTTTTATTTGATTAATTATGTAAACGACAAATAGACGAATAACTAATTACGCTAACCGATTTGATGATTATTTTTTTTGGAAAGGATGTACTTAAGGATAGTTTGATGAGAATTTGGTTGGTTGATATGATATGAAAAGTAAGAAAACTTTATGAAACGAGTCTCTTTTTAAGGGGGAATTGTGTTTCCTTCGTGTCGAGGTTCCATGGGCGGCCGTGTCTTCCAAGGTGAGTTATTTTTGATTTTAATTTTTTTAGGGCCTATTGTACTTGTTCGTTGCTGTGTTGCAAAGGGAAGATTGTTTATTTTAGGTGTATTTGGTGAGGATGGTGCCGAGTTGGTGGTAGAAACTTCGGGATTTTGATGGTTGGTTGTCAAACGTTACTTATTGTAAACCAATTGAAACCATATCGCATATAAAATTTTTTTAGGGGTGGTTGGGGCACTGCTATTAAAATATATTTATGTACACTAAAAATGGAAAAATAAGTGAAATGGTTCACAGAGGATTAACAACGATGGCAAAATTACTGTCAAAAAGCAAAGAGGATTGAACAATTTATCCAGACAAAATAAATAGTTTATCAAATTAACCAAATTAAATAAAAAATATGAAACTATTTTCGCTACCTAACGATGTATTCGAAAGTCGGTGCGAACCGAAAATCATATCATCTACATAGGTACAAAGTTTAAAAGCTCCACTCTCGCGTCTCATTGTAATACATTTCTAGAGCCAAAATGATGAACAAATTTGAAATTTCGTTGGCACCGACTTCCTACTCAACTGCTAGGTAGCCCACATACTCATATGTTTTATTTAATTCGGTTACATTTGATAAACTATTTATTGTCCGGTAATCAGCCATGGGTTTTTGAATTGAAATTGAAGCCGGTTAGATACATGAGAATTTATTGAAAATTTACTTTATTAAAGGTATACTTAAAACCACAAGTTGAGAGTAAAGGATATTTAAAAATACGCGGAAATTTTACGAACTGCCAGAGTTCCTAATAAAATAACCGCTTTTATTTAATTTTCTACGTTTTTAAAATAACAATTACAAGAAACAATACAACTTTATCTTTATTGTAATCAAATTTACCATAGATAATTAAAAACAAATTTACAGTTCTGAGTTAACTATATTTACATCTGTGAGAAAAAATAATGTAATAAATAAAACAGTCATAATGGAGTCATGTATGAATTAGGAAAGGCGTATTTAAATAAATAAATTATTCAGGTAGAAAATATAAAGGTATTGCTATTGTAGAAACTAAAGTTACACAAGTTACAGACAGTTACAAAGCTGCACTGAATTTGGTCGATAACAAACCGCTTCCCATCTAAATGAACGTATAACGCTGCAATATAATAAATTAAATGCTTATTTATGAATAGTCTCTGCCATGGTTTTTCCAATATTATAAATTGATTTGGATACTTTGTTATATTTGAAATACTTTTATTTTCATTATGACACTTTACTAGTTTTAGCGATTACAATCGCACTCAATCTGGCCTAAGATGGTAAACACGCTATACCTTGAAAAGCAATAGCTCTCAAATACAGCTGCCGGAATACACCTACAAGCTCCTGGTGACAGGTTTTCAGATTGATGGTTGTAGCTAGCTATACGCACTTAGAAAAATCTTACCACTAAGCTATGGTTTCATCACAATGTTCTTCCTTTCACCGAAGCTCCGACTCTTTTGTAAGGTTTGTCAAACCTACGTCAGTTGACGCGGTGTCGTAACCTAGGTTTAGCACTGATCAATCATCGCTTCATAGCTATTTCCATGAGGATAAAAAGTGAACATAATATATTTATTCAGTAGATGCGTAGTTTCACACTAAGACTAATGGCTGCCAAATATCCACTTTAATTATATTGTCTTAAATAAAGATAATCACCAGTTTTTTTATTATAAGAAAAGTTTACCACATTATTTTAAATTCAATGGCCACGGACTAAAGGAATTCTAAAAATTCGTTATATCTATCACGAGTTAATAAAAATTGAAGTTAGCCTACGGCAATTAGATGACTTAGAAAGCTAAGATGCACTATCATCATTCTTTGGTTTAGAACGGTGTTCTCTTTCGCCTTAAGCTCCGGTTCAGATGTAAGGATGAGCCTACGTCGATCAATGTTGTTTCTAAGCCCTCTAATCACTGACCCATCATAACTTACTTTATTAATACATATTTACTAATAACATGTTGTTATATTTATATCTATCTGGTGTTTATAAATTCATATTCTTAACTATAGTTATTTTGTTTATAACTTTATCAGCATTACTATTACCCTTATATACCCCTTAAATTACCTCTACTCAATTTTGCATTACTGTTTAACCCTTATAGATATCAGAAAAACAAAGTGTAAAAGCATTTTATAAATAAGTAAGATTTTTTGCTCCAATTTCTTGATCCAACTTGGTGTTAAGATTTTATCCGAGTAGCTGTCGAACGTCATGATGGATGAAACCCAATAATATCATTTACATGTTTTTTCTGTTTTGTAATCAGGTACCACAACAGTAGGATGATTAACTACGACGTGGAACGCGGCATCAACGTAACGACTGATCCCATACAGAGATTGTCAGATCTTCTTATCCCAGCTGCGAGCGTTTCTCACGCTGGGAACTATACCTGCGTGCCAAACAACGCGGTACCGGCGAGCATATTCGTCCATATATTTAATGGTAAATTGCTTAAAAAGGTTTATTCTCCATAAACTATCAAAACATAGATTTCCTTGCATAAGTAAGCTATTAAAATCGATAGCAATATTTGCATAAATATTCTAATATTAGTTGTCGACTCTAAAACTAATTTGAGAATGGAAGGATCGAGAAAAATACCTGAGAGTGGTTATATTTAGGCAAAGTTTTAGGTGTTCTTAATTAATAAAAGCTCTACCGGCAAGTTCTATCCGTTTTTGGTATACAAGAAAATACAAATTTTTGTTACCTACCGTCAATAAGCTTTATTAAATAACATAATTGCCATTATTATTAACGACTTCTTGCCAGCATGAGAGTAATTTGTATATCCTATTTTTAAGAATATTTCACCTTTTGATGTGAAAAAATGAATCAGTCCTTGTTTGATAACTTCTTCATTTTTTAATTATACGAGTATGCCTTTAAAAAAAATTATAACGACAAAAATAGTCGCAGGATGCTAAATCAGGTGAATGCAGTCCCAATACCTACATGCTTCTATAACATTTCTTCGTCGTTAAAGAATATGTACAATACAGTGGTGTAAATGAACTTTATCCGTATATATACACTATGGCTTCACTATGGTATGGATTCACTACAATAAACATGTGCTTACGTGCCGAAAATTGCTTTTATCGATACAGACAGAATTTTCCGGCACACCGAATATTCTGATCACTGTTTTCAATAAATCCTTGTTTTCAATAACCTACTAATACTGTCTTGCGCCGTGACGCTCTGCTTCAACTAATTAACATTGTTCTATTTGAACGCACCAGAAAAATTAGAGATTTTATATAATATTAGAGAATTCTTATCTGCCCTCGTAATTAATGGCTCTTCTGAAATATTTCCATTCGGCTGTAAACGTCTCTCTAATTAAGTCCAATCAATGTCCATTAACTAAAGCTTACATTTATTCCACGATAAGATAGCTTTAATTCCTTACGTCGATAGACTTTCGTGCAATTAGTGCGCTGTTCAATATAAGTTTGTTAATTACCTCAAAGCGCTTACATTAAATATTAATTAAAATTTTATTAGATTCTTGAGATTCCTTTTTGGGATTTTCGCTGCAAGATAGATGTTTTATGTCGACTCAAAGTTAATGATTAAGATTTAGTATATTAGTTTCGCAAAGAGCCCATGTCAATATGGCCTTAAATGTAACACCGGCTTGTGTTCATACTGCTTTTATTACATGAAATTACTTTCGTATCGGATTTTAAGGCTTTTAAATACAACTCTACATGTCTTTGCTGCTTTAGCGCGTCGCCTAGATCATGAAGTATAACTATTTCGTTTCGATTCAATGTACTGATAGCAGACTTTAGACTTTTTTTGGTTTGGTTAGACTTGTGAAAAAAATAACGCGAGCAGGCCGCGCCAGCAGTCGGCGAGCGCGGTCCATTTAATACACAAGTACCATAATTAGACATCATCAAAAATTTAGTGTATTTCTTATCTGATTCCATGCTTTGATCTGATCTGATGCTACATTTCTACGAAATAGAAACTTAGATCAATACTAGAAACTTTAAATTATTCAATTTTCTTACAGGTGAAAACCCAGCAGCTATGCAATCCTCCTCAACCAGTTACAGTCTCCATTTCCAAGGTTTTTTTGTATCAGTGTTCGTATTATTTATACTACGGTGACAACAAACACTCCAACTTTAGATTAAAACATAACCTACTTTATGTATTCGATGGAAGGACTGTTTTTGCGTGGAATTAATAAACGTCTGAAAATGATCGGTCCCCGGGGCATTAAAAAGTTTGAAGCGACTTTAAACACGCACTCTTGCCGAGGATTGAAATGTTTGCCTTTTACTGCTTGTCACAGTTACTTTATTGTTGTTCTGTCTCCGTTTTATTGATTTTGAAATAGAGATAACGCAGAGATAAATAAAAAAGCTGTTTACATCAACGTCTACAAGTGTTTCCGTCCGTACGTTATCGGATTTATTAAATTTAGTTAAAAAAATATTATTCATTTCTGCAAGTCGACTGTTTTTTGAAACCCTTATATGTATTTACGTATATCTACTTGAATACTCCAACAATATCTGATCAAATTGAGCGAAAAAACTAACAAACTGAGAATAAGAACCTTGTCTAATTGTATACTTTCTTGACTTTTTTCACCACTAAATCATTAATACAGAATAGCTTTAAAGACAAATGTAAATAAAAATACAGTATTGCCAAAGGCATATATAGATAGTCACTTCAAAAACTATTATCGTAGGCAGATTGTGTAGTTTTTTAACAAGTTTTATGAGATTAAATGCATGATCATTTTAAGTTTTATTGCTATGCCAAATACAGATAGTTTCGTTCATATCATATCTCTTATATCATTTTATATTCATCTATACATATAATAAGAATGTAACGTGTCTGTATATTTTTGATTTTCGTTAAAAAAATTGTTGCAGGTGTAACCTAGGAGCCATTCTAGGAATAAGCAGAATACATCTCAATCATTTCAGAAATGTCTGTCTGTCTGTTTGTATGAACACGCATCACTGCTAAAATTCACAATAAAATCATAAAATATATTCTCGAGAGTAACTTGGTCTTTGTTTCATTAAAATCGGTCCACTTTATCAAAAGTTATTGTAATTTGGATGACGGCTCGAGTTAAGCACGAGAGACGAGTAGTAATCTATACTAATATCTATTATAAGCTTATTTGTTTGGTTGAAAGTGCTAATCTCAGGAACAACTAGTCCGATTTAAAAAAATCTTTCAGTGTTAGATAGCTCATCTAGCAAGGAAGGCTATAGACTATATATCATCACGCTAAAATTAATAGGAGCTAAAATAAAATTGAAGAATGTTTCAAAAAAAGGTTATTTTCCTTTTGAGAGCTTCCGCTGTGTGTTAGCGTCAGCCCAAAGTAACTTTTCCACGCAGACAAAGTTGAGGGCAGAAACTAGTTATAGAATATTACAAATCCTTGCGAATGAGCCGAAGCTTTCCAAACCATAGCATAGATTTGATGCCTAGCCACATGCCTAGCCACCACTTTAGAGTTGAAGATCCGTCGCCAAGCACCTATGGTGTTCCGGCACATGCGCTTGAGAGCCAGTCTCCTCTAGGTTTAGCGTATGTAGCATCTTCATTTGGTGAGATTGTGATCAAGTGCTAAAAGCTATAGCGAAATAAGAAAATCGAAATATTAAAGGATTTTAAGGACATTACATCTGAAATGGCAATTATTAATTGTTGTATCAATTATTTTAATACCTAGTTTGTTAACTATAATCGGTTATAATGAAGGGGTTTTATGTACTCTATACATTTTATTTTTAATAGTTTTAAAACTTATTGTTTTCGTTGTCTTTATAGTAAAGTCAAACATTTCTAATATTAAATAGGTAGGAATCAAAATGTGCTCCATCAATTTATACGGCTAATAATTTCACGCAAATACAAGTAATAAAAAAAAATTAAGATAAGGTATTAATTGTAAATGTATGTTCTGTAAAATGTTAAAGAGTTTTTGTTTGTATAATTGTAAATATGGTAAAGATAAACTTTATTGATAATTATATTTTATTTTTAATAGTTATTAAGTACCCATTAAAATGTTATATAAGTAATCTTCAGCGTTTAATAAAACTTTCATTTTTAGTCAAGGGCATAATATGAAAACTGTTATACTTATTAAACTATATACGGGGTTTTTATACATAATAAAGTTTTTAAAAATATGTTCGAACTTCGTAGAACTAATTTAATTAATTATCATTGATTCAATAATGAAGTTTTATTTCGATTAGGTAGTTAGCTTGACGTGTTAACTGTTCGACCTTTGTTGTATTCAACTTTTGTTGTAAAAAGTCTATTTTGTCAAAGAAAAGTCACGAACTCTCCTGGACATAATGGGATACATTATTAATTAGTATCTAAAGTAATTAAACAAGTAAATACAAAAACTGTTCTAAAGATTTAGATCATTCTTTGTATTTGCTTTCCAAATTTATTTAGATGGATGTCAACCTTGAAATACGGCTGTTTTTAAAACACCAATAGGAGGTCGGCAGTTCAAATATTACATTCCTAAGAGAGTCCGTGACGAGCCTAGAGCGACTCGCGAAATCTTTATATTGCAAAGGTATCTCAGAGAACTGCCTAATATAAAATTTACTTTTGTTAATTTTCCTACCCTTGTCTAGTAAATTCTTAAGTAAGGTCCTTAAATAATAAGAAAAAAAATATTTATAAATTACTCCTTTTTTCCGGAATACACAAATGTTAAAAAGTAATAATAAACATGCTCCAATGCAAACTATTCTCCTCTCCTCAAAATTCCTAACCACGCCATTTCGCTCCAATTCACCTCTCTTTGCCTCATCTAAACCTACTGTTATATTCCGCCTACACTGACCTACTCCACAACGAACAGAACTAACTAATACAACTTCTCTTCTTTCCTTACAATACGTCATCGAAGTCCATTTTAAATTAGTAAATAAAATGTGTCTGTGTGACATAGTGAATTTTATTTGATCCAAAATTTTGCAACATTTTTATTCCTAAATCATCCCTCTCGCAATCTTTCTGTTAGGAATATATTATTCCAATTAGATATCCTGATACGCTAGATTATAAAATAGTTATTTATGTTGTAATAAATAGCAAGTAGGCATGAAGCCAAACTGATCTTATATGTTCTCTGCAGCCTGTAGCTATTATTAAGTAATCTTAAAAAGAACCGCAGTTGATGAAAGAGTTTGTACGTATTAGTGTATATGTCGTAAACCAAATTCTTTAGAGCGAAACATAGCCAGGATATTGACAAAAGAAGCGATGGCGCATTCATAGTCACTTTGAAACTAGATTTAACTGAGCGAATACAAAATACGTGGAAAATTCGCAACAATTAGGTATGGTTACGAATGAATATAATTACCTATAAACATTCCGAAGTTACATCGTGTGATGCGAATAAATTGCATAATATCTTAGCCTGTCCTAAAACATATGTCGATGTATAAAATCTTATTTTAAAGAATAAGGATGCTTATTTAGCTAATTAATTTGGCGCCCCAGTTAATTGACTTATTAGAAGAAGTCTTGTTACACCGAAAACTGAATACAATTTATACATAAGGTCAAAACCCTAAAATAGTGTTTTTGATTTAGGATACTATCTCATTTTAGGCTCAGTTCCATTTTACAAGCTTGACTCAAACCTCTGTCTAACCCAATATCATAAAGTAATTTTTTGGATATTTTATAGATTAAATTTTAGAGGTGTTGAAGTAGAGTTCCATGATTTAATTCCTTTTTAATCCACCACAGGACAACTAGACATTCGCGTTGTGAACGTAACGATTCGTTTTTTCATTGACAATGCGAACGGCTGTGGAGTGGAATTCACTCCCGACGTCTGTCGTCCAATTTACATACATCTTGGAATTTTTAAACGAAGAATGAATTGACATTTATTGAGTAAACGCGTTCCATCGTCTGGCTCATTCTCGCTTTTCATCAACTCCCTTAACGCAATGCACGATGTATGCTATTATTGATTTCTGATGACGTAATTTAAGAGAAACTTGCTGACTCAAATGTCGCTTAACAAGTACATAAGTAGGAGGTGGCAGACATCTGCACTCGATTGAGTTATGACAAGCATTTAAATGGTAATATACCCATCAAAGTACCTCTTTTATTTTGTTGCGTATTGGGATAAGTCATTGTATACTCAGCAGTTACGAGGGTTGGAGCCTTGCAATCCGGCCTGTTAGCATTGATCACTTATAGATGGCTAATCTTTGGTTAGTTATCTTTGTGACTATAGATACTACCACGCGCTTTGCTGTACTAATACTAGATAAAGTGAAACTTCTTTAGACCTAATATCAAGGGCAAGTCCAGTGCAATGTTTTATCAACGATTCCACAAAGTGATGCTTCTTAGAGAGAGAGAAGTAGAAAGAACTATACTATGATCCAAAAAAGATCAGTTAGTCCAAGCAAGCGGTTAAAAAATTTGGCGAAGATCGGTAACCTTTTTATACAACGAAAAGTTGTGGTAGACATTTTCAGGTAGAGTGTTGAAAACACCAGTTCTCGTCCGATCATAGAAGTTAAGCAGTGTCGAGCGCGGTCAGTACTTGGATGGGTGACCGCCCGGGAACACCGCGTGACGTTAGCTTTTTGTTCTACTTTTTTAATTATAATATTTCCCTGTAACACACAAATTTTCACTTCTATTGTGGGTCTTTACGACACACGCTGTTTATTGTTATCTGAAGAAGTTTCACTTCCATCACGTACGTATATTGATTTGTATGCTTTCTTTTAATTCTATTTCCTCTCATTTAAAATGAATGAAATACTCAGTGAATTATCACTATAAAATCAGCTATGTAAATATTATTAGTGTTATATTTATTTGTGATATGACTCTCTTAAAGATAATTGTTAATAAATGTAAATATATATTTATTAGTTTTAAGTGTATTATCAATATAATTGTTCATTTTTATCAGTGTTTTATTTTCTTTACCGTCCACGACTTAGAACGCATTAATAAAAATACAAAATCTATACATATAATAAAAGGCTAACTCGACGAAATCTGTATATTGAATATTTTAAAGAAAAAATACTCTGGTAGGGCTTAGAATCAATGACGGAAAACATTTCCATAGTTTTGAAAATTTTTGTCTGACTGTCTGTCATTTGCACGGGATTCACGCAAAAACTACTGGATGAATTTTGACTACATTTGGTATGGTAATCGTTTATACACCGGAATAACATATATAACATGTTTTACATATATAACACAGTCATATATTTGTATATGTCACTTATAAGAAAACACAAAAGAGAAGGTTTATTAAAGGGTGGTTCGATATGTGAACAATTTTGATGTCTGGAACTAACACCTCTCACTGTACATCCGTCAAAAATGAACGTAGCTATAATGTTTTTCAAATATATACGATCTACAACTAGATGCTGCCACGATGCGTCTCGAAGAACAAAATCATTCACAAACGGCCAGTTACACCACCGATGTCGAATTTTAATACACAATCCAATCCTATGATATGATTAATCACTGTGTTTATAATTGAGATTTCACGCGGACGTAGTCGCGGGCACAGCTAGTAACCTAATAAGGCAGTTTCATATCAGTGAAAGTATTTTCAGAATCTATTTAATAGTTGCAGAGATTAACTACTAGAAACATATTATTGTTTCAAGGACAGAATTGGAGACATACATTTCTCAGTACTCAATTAGGTTTTAATTTTGTATATGCCTGGCTACGTACAAATCAACTCACGCTGAATACAAGCAAAACAAAATTCATGACTTTTAATATTCAAAATAAATCTCATTCAAGCTTCGATGATCTGAGATGATGAGATGTACACTCACACTGTACACTCATCATCAACTGACTATTGTAATTGTCCCAATTTAGACGAAGTTAAAATCACCAAATATTTGGGTGTCGTTATGGATAATAAATTATCTTTCCAATATCATATTTCGTCATTAGTACATCGCATCCGTAGGCTTATACCAATTTTTAAATGTATTAGACAAGTAGCAAACAATAACATTGTAAAAATGATATACTTTGCATTATGTCAGTCACCTCCACTTTACTGCATTCCGTCTTGGGGGGGAATAAGTAAATCGATTTTGCTACCCCTAGAACGGGCTCAAAGAGTCATACTGAAAGTGATGTTTTTTCGACCATATAGGTACCCCACAGAGAATCTTTACCAAGAATGTCAGGTTTTAACCGTTAGACAGATTTTTATCCTACCAATTATCCTCCGTCAACACATAGGAACACCAAGCTTACAATTCTCTGATAAGAGAAGGGTCGAGGACATAATAAAAGTACCTAAACATAACACTTGGTTTGTTTGTCGTTTTGAAGGCTTCCTGGGAGGATTGCTCTATAATAAAGCAAACAATATATTACATTTTAATCAATACAACAGACATACTATTAAAAAACTCACTTTCAAATGGTTACATTCACAAAATTACACAAATACAGAAAAATTATTATTACCACAATTTAAATTATGATTATAAATTCGGTATATCAAATCATACACTTTTATTTAATAAACATTTCACTCTTTACTATCATAAAACACTCATGTCTCACTCGGAATACGTGTTAACAATAATATCACATATTTAGTTAATTCAAATTAAGTTTTTATTTATTACATATGTTTAAGTCATTGTTTGTGTTAGTTCTTATTAAAAGAAAATGTGAAAACTGGGGAAGGTGGAAAAAGGGAGAAAAAAATATTAATGATGTAAAATTATGTAAAAATTAATTGGAAAATAAAAAAATAATTAACATTAAATAAAAAAAAAGTCGTCGTTGGAAAAACAAAAAAAAAGAAGGATTTCATGGGGTTTAAGGGAAAAGGATAGGAGGGGGTTGGAATAAATGTAGGATTTTATAAGGGGGGCTGCCGGGCCCGCTAGTTATATTATATTATGCTTAGAATCATTTCAATACTAATAACAATAGCGAAGACTTGTCATAGTCATATTAATTGCTATATAGAATGGAACAAGAATAAAACACAGTACACAGAGTTCGTGGATATTCTAAGTTTCCATTAGTTAAAAGTATTAACAAAAATTGACTTCTACAAATATATTATAGTAAATAAATAATCGTACAATACCAAGTCCAAACATTTCAGTAATGGATTAAGGATTCTAGAAACGACATGGGATTTACAACGACATAGCGTTATACAGACACTGAAAAAACAATAACTCTGTATTTGTCCTACTAGACGTTGGTTTCACCTTTCAAGCGCCAAGTTTTCTCTACAAGAAATTACGCGATAATACTTCTATTGTATCCTACTGTCAGTTAAAGCCAAATTTGATCAAAACTATGCAAGACCTTATACCGTAGCCTTTTAATTTAGAGTTCCTCATCTCGAGCAGATTTTTCGGTGTTACATTAATGTACGCCAGTGATTATGCGTTGATCTTGCGTTGTAAAAGATTCTATCTGCCACACTTCGTTTTTCACCATATTTATTCTATCAAAATTTACGTTCCATGTTTTGGTCTGAGGTTAGAAGTAAAAAGAAATGATATGTCGCCTGTCAATACAATCTTTGCAGGTGCAAACCCCGGCATGTATCAACGAATTTTTCGAAATTCGCGTGCATATACCAATTTAAAATGGTAACACTATCGGTTGTCAGTGACATAAAATATTGCGAGCAAACGTGAACCTGAAAAATGTCCTTGTAGTATCACTGTATGTGGGAAAATATAGAATTTCTCGGAGTTTGATATCACCCATAAGGTCATCGGCGAAGATGGTGATTATGCACATACCTTCCTTCTGGAAGATGCCTTGCAGTGGATCTGTCACAGGTTGATAAGATGTGGCTTTTTTAAGGTTAAGTTAGGTTATACCCAAAATGATATTTTAATAATGGTCATCAAATGATAAAATCTGGTGCTATATAGATTAAAAAATACGAAAGATAAATGGTATATAATCTTGTGTTATTAGACTCTGTATGTTGTAAAATAGGTGGCATTTTGACACTGAACTGAACTCTATCAGTTGTGGTGCACAAGTGAAGCGGCTGGAAAATAATAGCGCGGAGCATAAATTCTGAGATGCCACAAAAACTCTCGGGAAGGTTGAAACAAGGGGCCACCATTTTGTTAGAACATTGAAATTATCACACGACACTTGAAATATTATTACCTACTCTACAATGTTAGTAATAATATCGAAGACTGATTGCTAAAAGTAAAATAAAAAGGTTCATGTAATTATTTAAGGCTTTCACCTAAGTCTTTTTACTTCATTTAGGTAAAGCTACTTAGAGTTTTAATTCCAAGGACTTAAGTAAGCAAATCACCCTCACCTTTAGAAGTGTAATCTTTCATTGACGAGCCTGCAAAAGTTGTAACTGGAATAGGAAATATTAATAATACCAATTTAAACTCGCAAGTGTAGACTTGGCGACAGATTTTCAACATAAGGGTGGCAGCTATTCAGGCGAACTTAGAAAAAGCCCTATTGCCATGCTATGGTTTCATAACGAATTTTTTTTTAAATATTATATGAGGCTAACGAACAGGTTGGTCACCTGATGCTAAGTGATCACCACCGTCCATATATACTTGCGAAATTAGGAGAGTCGCAATTTTTTTTTTTATCATAGGAGGTAAACGAACAGATGCGTCACCTGATGTCAAGTGATCACCACCGTCCGTAGAAACTTACAACACTAGGGGAGTCACAAGTACGTTGCCACCCTGTGTTTGAGGTGGATCTCCGGCGCTTTCACTGACCGATCGAAACGCAGCAATGCAAGCACTGTTACTTCACCTCGGTTTTATGTGAGTCGGGTGGTATTATCCCGGGCGAGCCGACCCAATCATGCTGAAACCAGTAATAGCTTTAGCGTGGCTCTGCCACCATTAAGCACCTTTTCAGAGCATTATCTAGATAACATATCATTACACGGCACAATATATGATAAGCAGTAATGAAAACATTTAACAGAGGTAGCTTAGGGAGGGGGAGTGGGGGAGGGGCGAGGGATAAGGGAGGTGGGTATCCGGCGCTCTCACTGACCGAACGAAACGCAACGATTCAGGCACTGTTACTTCACGTCACGTCGGTGTTCCGACGATATTTTCCATCACCGAAAGCCCCAACTCAGTTGCTAGGATTCCAACCGACGTCCATCGACGTAGAGTCCTAACACGGTATCAACTAAGTCATCATCGATTCATGATGACAAATATTGAAACCTAAATCGATGTTGTACAACATGTTTACATTTTCTACAACTGAACTATCAAGAAAAGAGGAAGCGTAATAGAACTAACATAGAATGTCACTCAGAAGGACCACGTTTATTTAAAAATAGTAGTGCCCGCGACTGCATTCGCGTGAATTTAATACAGTGATTAATAAAATCATCTGAATGTATGTATAACTATATATATCTAAATTCTCGGAATATGGCGTGGTACTCAGACCCGTGCCTCAGACACGTGCTTACTTCTGTATGATCACCATGCAGGTACTAGAAACTAAAAACTAAAAATGAATTAATTAGCCGTTTCCTGTCAAATTTATAAGGAAAATCGATTACTCTTATAGTGTCGTTTAGTAGTGAGTCTCACCGAACCGTTTTACTATCACATAATCTCAGAAATACTCATTCATTTACAAACATTTTTGCAAAACTCACTGTAAAACTGTCTTCATTTCTATTCTATTCAATTTATTTACTATCTGGCTAATAAAAGAATATGTTCAACTAACCCTAACTAACGTAATATTTTACTCAACTTCGTAAGAATTACCTCCAACTTTCATCGTTAAAAGATTGAGGAAAATTATTACATTGAAAAGTGGTGGCGTTATTATTAACGTATTACGAGCATCTATAAAGGGAAAAAATGTAATATGTTATTCATAAGTGTTATAATAACTTTAGTGCCACGGCGACGATCATTCAAGACTGTCAGTTTTCACGTGTATTTGTCCATGACATTTTTGTAGCAGTTAATAGTTTAATGGGGCAACATTCTTCATTTTAGCGCAATTATTACCAAGCTAGTCTTGGTCTTTAAAAAAATGAATTACTGAAAACGCAGTTGAATAAACTTAATGAAATTCCTGGTGTAGCAAGTCTTTTCCAAACAGAGACTAATAGCGAATGAGCTGCGCAGCATAGAGGGTATTGACATAGGCATTCATAGTTCGACATTTTCCGGTAATATTCAGTTTTTGTCAGTCGATTAATTCACTCTTGGCCTACGAAATACCGTGCCGTACCGTACCGTAAGTACGTCCCCTAAGTCGCAGTATTACTTCGTTATTATTTTGCGTACTTTCTGAACATTAATTTATATGGTAATTGCCCTGCTCTCAAACGTTATAGCGTGATATTTGTGCCATATAGCCTTTCAAAATAGACATGCTATGTTGTACGAATAAAGAAACAAAACATAAATAAACAATAGCATGTAACATTAACTCATTAAGTTAGAAACTCTAATATAATTTCGATATAGTAAATGATTACTATTTAAAAATTTACTAACAACCTATTACCATCTTTTGTCAATCGATAATCATCAATAGAGGAATTACTGTCAGTTTTAAGTATAGTTTGGATTGAACGTCTCAGGGCTCCGTAAGGAGTGTTTTCACGCATATTATCGATCCCGGCTGATCACGAAGGCACGTCACGTCATCCCGTCGGTTACAGTTGAGATGTATTGAGTAAGTATAAAGTCCATCCAGACACAACAACACTTGTGTCTACTATACCGACGTGACTGACGAAGTAATTAGTAGGTTCATCCATCGGTCCGTGGACGTTCAGGCGCAGAACATTAAAGATTATAATTTAAAATAGTAATAAGATTGGCAAAGACTGTACAAGTATTTAATGTTTTCTTAGTGTCCATGGAAGTAGATACATATAAAGAGGCGATATATTTAAAACTGAATTAGAGAAGAATTGTTTATAGGTCAGTCAATAATGTTTTGTTCAATTTTGGCTAAAAAGATTTTTTTTTGTTTTTAAGTAGGGGGATAATTTTCTGAATTATATAATACTATAGTCAGTGGGTAAAAACAACTGTCACAATGTAATAATTACAAGTAAATGGGCGAAATAATTATTTTTAAGTTTTCTGCGTCCATTGGAGAACTAACAAAATTTTGATTTGCACAAAGCCTTTTATGCATTGCGTTATTACAATATTAATTCGGGAGATATTTCTTTTCAGAAGAGCAACTGCACTTTAAATGTTCATTACAAATGTTTGAGACTAGTCTAAACATAAAAGATCAATGATTATAATACAAAACCAGCCTCTTTGGGTATCACTTGTTCAGAGCAAATGTAACGTCATACGTAAGTTTAATTCACCTAATCTTGATACGCCACAACTATATATTAGCAGTTTCGAAACGAAACAAGATTAAAGCATCATCTCGATCAGAAGGTTGCGTGTTCAGATCACGTCGGATCCACTAGTTTGGGGCTTGGAGTTTCTGTGTGTAGTGTATGAGTGTACCCCAATAGAGTAACTGCTCCTGCTGACTAATGAAGGTCCTCACTATTGGGGAATTTAATTAAAAAGAGCAATTGTTAGCTTGCGTTATTTTAATTTCAATGTTCCCCGTATCTATGACCTTTCGTGCGGACCAACGCGCAGTAACTGGCTCGCCGTTCATACGTCGCGCTCTCATATAATTATTTGCTTACCATGCACTCTCCTTTACATGCCTACATTGTGTCACTACACATGTTTGGGTACATGTATCAATTAACCTATCTTCGAATCATCTTTACCTGCGTTTTCGATTAAAGGAGGACATCGTAATAAACTAAAAGTATGATAGCTTTTTCTAATCCTCTCCGGCTAGCTACCACTTTCAATTTGAAAATCAGTTGCCAGACTCCTATAGGTGAGTTTCTTGAGTTTCAATCACACATAGGTCCTCTTTTAGTTTGAATAAAATGCTAAAACCTACAAAGTATATTATATTAAATTACTAGCAGGCCCGGCAGATGTTGTCCCGCATTATATACCAAAACGTTCCTCGTGAATCACTTTATCCACTGGTGAAAACCGCATAAAGATCCGTTCAGTAGTTTTTGAGTTTATCGCGAACAGACAGACAGATAGACGCGGTAGGGGACTTTGTTTTATACTATGTAATGATGGCATAGCCTAAGATATCAACGTGCTAAGCTTCGAAGGGGAATACTTGCCAAATCTACGCTTGACGACAAATTTTGTGGATTATTGGATTCACCACGATGTCTACTTCTAAAGCAAGCTGCGACTAATAGCAGGGTTCTAATATAAGTCAATAAAAGAAAACACGAAATTATTTAGCAACATTTTCACCCACAATTTACATTGACGACAAAATATAAATATCTATCCTATAGTCTTTAAAACTATCAGTATGCGACGTACTTCTTTACAAGAGAATAAACTATGGTTGTGATAGTTGCATAATACATTACACAGATTATATAATCTTCAAAGTCAAGCGTTACACAGATTCTATTACTTTCAACGAAAATTCTGATTTTGAGTTCTAGATTGTTAACGGAAGTAAAAAACTTATTTTTCATTATTATTATTAAACCTGATTTACTTTCTCTACTTACATTTGGAAAGGATTGATAACGGAAATTCATGAAATTAAATTATTAAGTTACGAAGGCTAGTGGTAGATGCGAATAAACACGCATCATATTTATAACGGAGCTGGGCAGATCATATAGCACAAATATCACATGAACAGGTGGAAAACATAGTTTAAAACGATATGGAAATATACTAAGGGCAAAGAGGCAGACCACATGACCGCTAGATTGACGATATATAATAAAAAATAATAATTAAAAATGGCTATAAATATAAAGAAGCCGCCATAAAAACAACAATTTCAATGAAAAATCGTAAGCATAATAGTAACGTAAAATACTCACGTTTACAACATTTTTTTAATCTGATTAGTAAAACAAACGAAAGCAGAAAAAAAGTGCAAACCTAGAGTCTGCAAAAAAAAAAGATATATAACACATAATGGGCAGAGACTGGACAGAATTAGTGGAAGCCCGAGATAAATGGAGGCATTTAGATGAGGTCTATACTCGATAAGAAGCCACAACTTATTTTTTTTTTAAAGTGGCTTGTAAAAGATACCTTTAGTTAACGTTTTAAAACTGGACCCTTAACGCGTTTAATTAGAATATAATTAAAAGGATAAGTCATAAATTAAACTTGATTTACTGAGCCTACCGACACTGTCGCGGCAGGAAACTCGAGTCACAATTCTCATTATATTTGATGGTAATTTCCAAGGGTTCATAGGATATGAGGGGAAGGCCATTACCTAACTGATAAAGAAGTTTTTATCAATATTTTATCTCAGTTCCTTAGCAACGAAAGTACGCATTATGACGGTTATTTTGCCGTGTCAATGGATACTTTTATTAAACCAATCGCCTCTTTAAAATAATAAGTTTACATAAAAGGGATTAGAAGTGTAGTATTTTTTTATACATATTACACTCATCAAAAAAGTCTAAGCAACATGTACTAATTTAAATTTTAGGATGGTTCTTCACATTATAACGTATTTTATTTTTAAAATAATATCTTTAGGGTTCTATGATGCCCGAGCCGAGCCTGAGGAGATGGCGAATCGCGACTCATCGGAAAACATAATTTTATCCCATTGTTCCTGGGTCCATGTTATGCGTTCTCTACACCATTCATATCGACGAGCGCGATTCCCGTGACGTATCGGTCGGCACCTGATTGGGCGTCGAGCTCGTAGGCCGTACTCATGCAGTCGATTTCGCACAGTTTGAGGACTTACATCAACACCACTTGAAATTTGTAGCCTCAAACTTATCTCTCGAGCGGTTAACATCGGCTGGCGTTTTGCAGTCAGTTGTATGTACCGGTCTTGCCGAGTGGTTGTACACCTTTTACGGCCTGGATGCTGTTCAGTGGGTTCTCCTGTATTATTGTAGCGCTGCCAAAGACGACAAATAACACTTCTATGAATGCCAAAATGTCGAGATACCTGAGATTGATTACTTCCCGCTTGCAACATCCCTACAGCTCTTTGCATTTCATCTGCCATCAAATGACGTCGCTTCATGACGTAAAGAATATCTAACAATTCAATTTTGTCGCTAACTTTATTTAAATGGTTGGTAAAATTATAAAATCAAGACTAAACGTAGCAATTAAAACGCACTTAAATTCAAACAAATTCGCAGTCATTTGAATTTTATGAAAAAACAAAACATAATCAAATTTTTTTTACAACCAGCCAGTATGTCATCAATAACAAAAAAGTTTACTTACCTACGCACTTTGTTTGAGTAAATACTTAGAAATTAATTAATATAAATGGTAAAATTTGTAATATCACGTATGTTGCTTAGACTTTTTTGATGTGTGTATATATTTTGTCCATAAACACTAATAACAACTGGGGAGTCACAAGTGCGTCGCCAGCCTGTGTGTGGGGGATGAGGAGGAGGGAGAAGAGAGGGTTGGGGAGGGTAGGTGGTTCTCCGGCGCTCTCACTGACCGAACGAAACGCAAGAATGCAAGCACTGTTACTTCACGTCGGTTTTCTGTGAGAGGGTGGCACTACCCCGAGCGAGCTGACCCATTCATGCTGAAATTAGTAAAAGCTTCAGCGTGGCTATGGTATCAACAGATACTATGTATAGATTAATTAAGCATTTATCAATTTTTTTGAAGTGACACTAATTTTGGGACTGTGTGAAATGAATTTTATACAATGAAAATGTATAACGAAAAGGAGATAGCTAATATACATGGGGTAATTCATGCAAAATAGGACAGCTTGAAAAAAAACATTTCCTCAATTTTGTGATGATTTAGTTAGACAACGTTATTTTGAGGGGCACCTCAAAATAACGCTCCTGGTAAACTTTGTAAATTTTTTATTAATGAAAAAAAAATTAATGTTGAATGTTGAAATGAAAGTTGTTAATTTATTTCTTAAAAGTAAATTATTTTGGTGGTATACCCTAGTATAAAAATTCCAAATAAAATTTAAAAATCTGGGTAGCCTAATGAGCTTCATATCGCCTAAGTACGTACGTTTTATTTTATTAAATACTAGCTGTGCCCGCGACTTCGTCCACGTGGAACCTAATATAATCATCTGAATGAATTAAGGCCATTTACTTATTTACTTTTCTCTCCTACTTAAGTCGCGTCGTCATTAAAACTGCAATAACTTTTGATAGACCGAACCGATTTCAATGAAACTTACACTGAATGTTACTCGGAAATATGTTTTATGATTAAGGTTCTATCGTGATGGCAGTAGTTTCGCAGTGATTCGTGTTCATAGAGACAGACAAACGTTTCCAAAAATTATTAAAATGTATTTTATTACTTATTCCAAAACTGTAACAATTTTTTTCACAAAAATTTAAAAATTTACATTTTTTTTTATGTCGTAGCTGGCAAACGAACAGGTGGGTCACCTTATGTTAAGTGATCAGCACCGTCCATAGACACTTGCAACACCAGAAGAGTCGCAAGTGCGTTGCCACCCTGTGTTTGGGGGAAGGGGAGTGGGGAAGGGGGAGGGGAAGTAGGTAAGAAAGTTTTATATTTATTGTTATCCGGCGGTCTCACTGAGCGAACGAAACGTAACAATGCAAGCACTGTTACTTCACGTAGGTTTTCTCTGAGAGGGTGGTACTACCCCGGGCGAGCCGACCCATTCATGCTGAAACCAGTAATACCATCAGCGTGGCTCTACCACGTCTTCTTGTTATATGTGTAGATACTTCAATTACATTTTGGATTTTTTTTTAACATTCATATGACATACCAATTTAAAGATTGCATTTCAAAACATAGAGATGTATTACGAAATATATTTTCGTGTCGATATTATTTTATGTCCACGAAAATAAAGAAACAAGAGTATTTCAAATAATTACGATTAATAGTGGCCTTTGTCACATAAATATATCGTATTATACGGCCGAGTTGGACGATGAGGTTATTATACAGGAAAAGGAAGGCGAGGGTTTGTCCACATTCGCTTTTTATTTAGTTCATCACATTTTTACTACATGTTACTAATTTGTATCAACTGTTATACTTTATCTGTAAATGTATTACTAAGCAAAATATTATTATTCTGAGTTTACCAAATAAATTAACTGCGTATTAAAATACGTAGATTGAAGCGGTAAGAGATTTATAATAGCTTGTTTGATACTAAATCGAGCGTGGAATCCTATAATGAGATTGGGTTTTTGAGGTCATAAAGAATATAATAAATTGAAAATTTGATAGCGGAGCATTTTTATCTTTAGAAACGAAGGAAAAACAACTAGAAGGTGAACTGACAAGTACGACACTTATTTAGGTTATTCGATTGAAGTCATAACGCCTTATAATTCGATGAACGCCGGCTGCACGCACAAAAAAGCATGACTCGTTGTCCCGTTCCGCCTGAGCCGAGCGTGCAAGCAAGGGTGCGGAACAAGCGATAGAGAGGTGCAATCGGCCTAAGCGTTCGGCTTGTGACAGATCTATCTCTCTTCCCTTCCATAGGAAGGCCGGTTTCAAAAAAAAAATAAAATAGAGAAATTTTTTTTTTTTATTTTATTTTTGGAAAAAGTAAAAAATTAAAAAGAAAAAAGGGAAAAAGGGGAGGAAAGAGGGGGGGGGGAAAAAATGGACCCCCCCCCCCCCCCCAAGGAAAGGGGGAAAAAAAAAAAAAAAAAAAAAAAAAAAAAAAAAATTATGAAAAAAAAAAAAAAAAAAAAAAAAAAAAAAAAAAAAAAAAAAAAAAAAAAAAAAAAAAAAAAAAAAAAACAAAAAAAAAAAGAATTAAAAACTAATTTTGCATTCAGATAAGCAATTTAGATGTTATTGAATTCAAATAAACAATATGTTAAGCTTTATAATCTAGTATAGCTTTATAAAACTATTAAATAAAAACAAAGTAAATGACCAAACACAAAATGTTCAAAACAGAAACAAACCTAAAGCTTTCCCAAATGCATTCCGAGGATAAAAGGAAAATCCTGCTTCTCTCTATACCTTTTTTCCGCCCCTCAATAACCTACTTTGTGGAGAAAGTTTGAGCCTCAGATATAAATAGGAAACTTGTTGATAGCGAAATGTAGTTTAGCTTAGAAATGTTCGGGAACAACGTACAGGAGATTATCGTATTTGACGCGCGCGTCGGTGGATTCATAAAGTGAAGAGTTTGAATGCGAATTAGAACTTAGAAATATATCTAGTGTTTACATTAGTACTGTAAATGCAAAAGTTTTTATTAAAATTATAACACTAACTGTTAAATGAGACTTCGTCTGCATTGAACTTAGCAAGCTTTTAGAAAATTTGTAACGATGATTGCTTAGTTGATAACGTGTTTGGAAACCGTATTGATGGATGTAGGTTCGAATTCTAGGAACTTTCGTTGAAGGAAAATAATGTGTTGAAGCCATAGGATGGTGGTAGGGCTTTTTTAAGTCAGCCTGACTAGCTACCACACTCAAGTTGAAAATCTATCACCAAGCACCTGTTGGTGTGTTCTGGCGGCTGTATTTAAGAGCCAGTCCCCTCTAGGCTTAGCTACCATCTGATATCATGAAACCTATAGATTATTAAAAAAAAACATTTTTAATATCTTACAACTTGTCACAGATTAAACTTCACGTGCATCAAAAAAAATAGATTAAATTTGAAGGTACTTTGACTTTGGTGGGACATAAACATTAAAGCGCCAAAAACAAAAAAGTATCAAACCTTTTAGATACTTATAACGTCACATTAGTATATTACATCCAAGTGAAGCCGGGGCGGGTGACTAGTTAGATATAATTACAAAAATAACATGAAGTTAAAGTCACGAGAACCTGATTGTTAGTTATAATATGTACCTGATATTGAAACCAAATTGGAATATAATGATTATTTGTATAGTCCTTCAATATATTTCAAAGGTATACAGTTTCCAAACCAGCTTAAGTACAATCAATGTAAGTGGTATTATTATCTAGTATCATAGAATGAATACCAATTATGTTAATTACCCTGAAATCCTATTATACTGGTTTACATAATTGTATTTGATTTACGTAGAAGTGACAAATATTGTATAGGAGTAACCAATGAAGTAATCTCCTTGTTTCCGTTTGATTCAAGATATAAAAGGAGCTGGTTGATCCTCATTTTAACAGTAATCTACGTAATAAAGTTCTTGTAGCTTACTGACGGACAACGGACTGCTTAAAAGCAGTGGTAAGAGAATCATAAAATTTTGCACATGAGTTCCTTAGATAAAGGAACACTAAAAAAGGGATTTTGAACTATCATCCCATAAGAGGGTTAAATAAGGATGATATTGCCGATGGGAAATTTTATCACACGGTTAGTAGTCTAATCGAAGTTTTAAAAGTAAGAACAGAAGTTGAATTTATGTAGAAAGCTATATAGACACGATATTTATATAGAGTTGGAAACTAGTTGGAGCTTCAAAACTAGAAATTGCTCTTTAAATAGTACCAACAATATGACCAATTCTAACTATTCTCCAATTCTAACCAAACTATATTACGTAAAATACCATCAATATTACAAAATAAAGAGTCAAATAGATTATGAGTAACATATAGAATCCACTACGTGACAGACTAAAATTCGGCCAAAAACGGTCCCTTCTCTAGTTCTATCTAGTGCAAGTTATATTGAACATCAGAAATTTATCAATGTCATCTACCTATATATACTTATAGCTTCAAAATTAATCATAGAATATGTATTGACTTCCTCTTCTACATTAATTATCATCTCTCGTTTTTCACATACTTTTTGATATCCAACTACTTTTTTAACACCATCTTTTTAATTTACTATGTTCTGAAATACGATCATTTTACTGAAAGTACATAAATAAACTTCTACGATTTCTCCGTGGGCTCAAATTTTCGTCAAAAGACTATAATTAACATAATATAGCTTATCATTACATAGTATAAAACAAAGTGCCCTACCGCGTCTGTCTGTTCGCGATAAACTTAAAAAGTACTGAACGGATCTTCATGCGGTTTTAACCTATGGATAAAGTGATTCATGAGGAAGGTTTTAGTATATATAATTTGTCAAGGATTTTTTTTATATTCAGAGCGGGACAACGTCTGCCGGGCCCGCTAATATTCTTATAAGACAGTATTAAAAACAACCGGACATAATTAAAACACATTTTCCTAAAAGCGTAGAAATATGGCATATGTCATAAGTTTTTAATAACAGGAAACATTATAAAGTTTATTAATATTTCACTGAGGGGAATAAAAATTTTCACAGGAAGTGACCCGGAAGTAGAAACGACCGTGCCGAGTAGAGTTAGTCGACTTTGCTAATTAACCGTTAGTTAGTTCTGGAGTTTAATATGATTTCAGTGAGAAATTACTAAGAAATGTCTGCAGAATTATTTATACGAAGGAAAGAAACTTTAGATGGTGACGACACGCGAACACGGATAATGAGGCAAAAGTGAAAATTGTTATTTTGTTATATAATCCGGTCTTCTGTCCATTTTATAATTTCAAGTTTCCAGTATTAACAAATAATTTAAGATACATTCCTCAAAGCTGTTACACTGCTTCATCTCATATTTCAACATTTCACATATCCATAGTCTTATTAGGATAAATTATAACAAAATATAAATTTGGATAAAACGACCCAAATAATGTCCCCATTTCCACTGTATGAAGGTGTTTATAAATTATAAAAAATGGCCACTCCGGAAAACAGCCAAAGGCAAAAATCCCTGATTTCTGTATTATGCTCACCTTTACTGCCAGCCTATCACGTTTTATTGCAGCCTGAATACAAAAAGTCTGTCTAAGGGAAGGAATCTTAAATAATTTTCCCCAGGCTCGAACATCTGTCGTTTGGGGTTGGTGTAATTTAAAAGGGATCAGTGATTTTGCGTCTTACGTGACGTATTCCTCGAACACGCTACTCTATCCTTTAAAATTACCTCATCATGTATTCTTTTTCGTCGAGCTCAACAACGTGACTGCAGTCTAATAGTAAGCGCAATGCAATCCAAAAGCAATGGCAACTCCCACGAGATTTTAAATCCTTTGGTAGTTATTGCGATTATGTCAGTCTTCAAGTCACTGGCAGATCTCGAAATGTGACAAATAAAAAACAGACACTATTACGAAGAATTGGGAGCTTGGTAGAAAATCTTTACTACACAGCTTAAGTTCTATATATACATCGTTTGATCCCGGAACATGACACAGTTAGGCATATAATTATAGCGGCTTCGGACGTATTTGTCCTATACTAGTTAAGTACTCCACCTTCCATAGAAGAATGCCCACTTAGAAACTACAACGGTTTCACCGATAACCTGATAATATTTATCGACGACGCCCCAAAAAGGCTGAGAGAATTACATATTCAACAATGACAAAAGATTAAGGATACTCTATTTAGCGATACGATTACAGAAATAAATAAAAATTTCCATCGTCTATCTGCGTAGGTTCCGTTGACGATAGGCAGCTGATGTGTAGCCAGTTTATCTCCCTATTAGGACGGGATCCAGTGGCACTTTTCTCCGGGCTTACCACTGGAGCAGCATGCTTAATCCCATATCATCCTGCTAGTATTGCATGGCACCATGGTATTTTAGTTAGTACGAGTTGCAAAATACCCACTCTCTCTCCCGGGAATGCGGCGTGTCCATGAGACTTTCCCCACGTTAATAAAAAAAGAACTATAGATACAGACAAAAACTTGATGAAAATGAGGGTTCAATATATTTCAATAAATTTTAAAATGAATATCAAATTCACCAAATCTCGATTCACCTGTAGCTTAAGTGACATTTTACGACAGAATGATAGCAGAGCACGTCCCCTGGGCACGACGTCGCTTACCTGGGCCAAATCCCAGGCCGTTTCGACCCCTACTTGTAACGCTTGCTCCACTGGAATAGGGTTAACCGTTTCCCCTTTGACGCACAAATGGACGAGAGTTTTTACTTGTGTTTACTTTTAGGTATTACTGCCATTAAGTGCGCTATGAAAGGGATCTCGAGTATTTCGTTGGAATTGTTTGCATTAGTTCAGTAAATGATGTACGGGCGGTAAGCGTTTATATTTTATTTGGAATGATGATGCGTTTTTTATGGGAGAACATACAAAATAAGTTTGGTGTAAAATGCGATAGATTGACGTAAAACTATAGGATATTTTTATTGGCATTACATAAGCATAATATACTCTAATGTAAATTATTTTATAGTAACGAGACAAAGTGACAGCGATGCGTCTAGTTATAAGTACAGATCAATAAAAAACAGACACAAACAGATAGATCAGATACCAATACACACTGGAACGCTAAGGAATGGGAGACTACCCTGGGCGGAAAATTGTTTCACGGCTTTACTAAACGGCCTTTGCATGCCCATAACATTTTTTAACGAGCTTATTTGCGGGTTACCCTATAGCTGTGGCTCTGGAACCCAGAGCGTTAGATGGACTACATTAAGCAGTTCTCGAACACACTTGTTATAATACAGATAATTGAATATGTGATTTCCCTATACGTAACTAAAGCGGAGAGCTAAATCTTAGGACTGCAAATTAGAACTTTAAAATGAGATAACTTACACGAGAATATACATGAGCACAATATGCGTCACTCAGTCAGTTGACTTAAAGACTTTAGTATGATCTAACAAATAAAAAAAAACACTCGAGGCAGTCACAAGAACTGTCGATAGAAATAAAAACTCAAAATAATAAAATAAATGTGTCCTCTTTTGAATTTTCATATTAATTACAGTATGAATGGCAATATTTAAATATCAGACTTTGTTTATTGAAATTATTAACATTAGTGTGGTTTTTATATCTATTAGCAATAATTATATACATATTTATAAGGTCTGTTAATCAATCAAATGTATTATGAGCTACAGAATATCAATATTACATGTACACAGGCCCCTATACTACGCGTCGCTAATCTGACGCAAGCCGCGCAAGTGCAATACGGCCGGTCAAGCTTACGTAGCATGTCATGACGCGATATTATAAATGTATCTCCTATAAAATACCGTTCAATGCGTCTAAAGAAGTTTCCCCTTCAGAAACATTTGGTTATTTCGTATTAATTTATCTAAGTTTCTATTTTGTTAGCACATCGAAGTCCTCAGCTGTTAAATTCATTAACTAGTTAGTTTTAACCAAATTACGCGATACTAGTATTTACACACGCTTCACAGTTTATCCATATAATACAATATTATGCACAGATACGACATTCCATACACATTTACTTCCTTCCATTTAATACGACTATTGTTCAATGGAATAAATCAGCCCTAAATCATCATATCTAAATATCACAAACGTGTGATTTTTTTTCGCAATATTTATTTCTAATTTTATGAAAATACTAGCGAGCACGGCAGACGTTGTCCCACCCTGATAATAAAAAAACCTTGACAAATTGTATACCTAAACCTTCCCCGTGAATCACTTTATCTACTGGTGAGAACCACATGAAAATCCGTTCTGTAGTTTTTGAGTTTATCGGGAACAGACAGACAGAAGTGGCAAAGGAATCTGTTTTATAATATGTAGTGATAATAAATGCTTCTTTGGAAACAGGAAAATCGTTACTATGGAAGTTTGTATTGATGTAGATTTTTTTATATATCATAGGAGGCAAACGACCAGGTGGGTCACCTGAGGTTAAGTGATCACCACAATCCATAGACGCTTGCAACACTAGGGGATTTGTAAGTGCGTTGCCAGCCTGAGAGAACGGAAGGGGGAGGGGGGAGGAAGGGAAAAGGGAAGGGGAGAGGAGGTGGGCCTCCGGCGCTCTCACTGACCGAACGAAACGCAACAATGCAATCACCATTACTTCACGTCGGTAGGTGAAGATCAAGATCACAAAGACAGCTATGGAACGCTGGAACGAATGAAGGCCTAAAAATGCGCACCGAGTGTATAATCAGGCTTATATTTTCATAAAAAAAACATGTTTTTATCACTTACGATTTTACGTAATAAATATTCCATTTCTATTGAACATACATTCCTGAATGCTACCACAAATGTCCTGAATCTATAGGATTTTACTTACTTTTTTATCATAAGTCCAACTTAATCTAATCTAACATGTCGTCGATGAACGTTATATTAACACTGTTAGTTAAAAAATGGTAAATCTTGAAACTTATTTAATTACACTGATTAAATACTTTTTTGGGTAATTATTTACACCAACATTTACATTACATGACTGATTTGACGGATTTTCTTTACTTTAATTTTTGAAACCAATGTTCTATCTATTAGATTGTAGCTGCCGTTGTTGAATAGGTAATTATATTACAAGTTTATTGCGATCATTTCAATCAACTAACAAGATGGTGGCACTCTTGTTAGAACTTTCCAGGGAGTTTTTGTTGCAAATCAGAATCCATGCTTCGTGGTGTTATTTTCCCATCCACTTCACTTGTGCACAATAACCAAACTATATAACGTAAAACACCATCAATATTACAAAATATAGAGTCAAATAACACAAGATTATGAATAAAATATAAAATCCACTACATGACATTCCAAGATCCGGCCAAAATTTCCGGGTGGCTTATTATCTGGTAATGACACACCTCTTTATACAGCTATTAAAATATGACTTAGGCTAATTAATAAATTGTAATGAAAATGTATTAATTTATTTTACATATGATTATTAAAAAAATATATTGTGATTATAATGAAGATATGTGTAATTAAATATTAATATAGCCAACCACGGAAAAAGCCAGATTAATTTATGATTTGACGGATGTCGCGTCGGTATTAGGGCAAGAGAGTGATTGCAAGATTCCGTTTAATTTTTTTTGGTTTGTTTTCCTCGTGATCCTGTTGAACAAACCCTCAATAAAAATAAAGAGAAAAAATAACATGTAGATAAAACTTTAAATGTATTTTCGTTAAGTGTCTATAATCCTGGGACTAAGTTCCAAAATTATAGTGCTTGGTTAATGTGAGGACACGTAAAATACACCTTATAATAAAGTATCCCATCTTTAATGTGTTTTATTGTTCAATCTATGACTTTAACCTCGAGGTAATAAAAAGGTATGCGTTCATAGTTCTTGCTGTGCCCTTAAGGTCATTTACATTACTCACACTGACCTTTCGCACCCGCTTGCTAAATATCACAGTTTTATTTGTATTCACTATTTATTATAAATACCCTATCTATTTTATAACTTTAAATGTTGTGTAGTGAGATATATAAATATGCCAGTTTAATGATGACGACATTACTTCATTCCTTAAGCACATACTAATTAATATTCTATAAGATACATAAGTAGATCTGTGTTGACAGAATAATTAACGACTGAAAGGCAAATGTACTATTAATGCGCATTCGTATAATAAGAACGTTTTATTTTTTATAGAAAACTGATATTCATTGTATAAAAACAATATATAATACCATGTAGAGATTGTATTTTTTTACTTACGCATTGTTATATCTATATTAGAGCTGGTACTACTTTAAAAATTATAACACCAACTAGCCTTTGGTTATAATTCGAGGTTACGCACAAAAAGACTAATACAAGAAAATATTGATGGTTTTAAACTATGGGTACATAACATAAATTAATTAAATAGCAACATACCATATTTACTGGCAAATTTATTAATCTATTCTTATTCTCTCTCATACTGCAATGTAGTCATAGTCTTATACAAATCATTTATATTGTAACTTTTCATTGAACATCGATTTGGAACCACATTGTAGTTATAATTTATAATATCAGTTCAAAAACCTCGACTTATAGATACTAACTAGTAATAAGAAAAGTTATGTCTCAAGTAAAACGAAACGTTTACGTCAAAAATGTCAATATGTTTGACATTTTGAATACCAAAACATTGGTATTCTTGTGTACTACATTTTATTCTTAAAAAATATCTTTTAAAATAACAGAAGCAATGAATTCTTACGAAGATATCTATAAAGCTATATGCCGTGTGTGTTTATCTTATTCTAAACGTGATAATATGGTATCTCTCTTTGATAAAAACGACGACAACGGACTCAGCTGTTACGGAAAATCTGTGATAACGTTTACCAATGTTTTACTCAAATCTGACGACAATTTCCCGTCAATGATGTGTAGAAACTGTGTGTTATTGTTAAAACAAGCCATACGCTTTAAGTTTAAGTGTGAAAATAGCGATGGTAGGTTAAAAAAAATGATGAAAATAAAACATTCTACGAAGCAAAATTACCATGAGATTCTATGTCAGTATACGTTGTTTAACTATTATTTTCCTGGTGTGAGTTCTGAAGGAAAATCTGGATGCAATGATAAAAGCATATCACCTGTCAGACCTGTACTTTCTGACGAAAAAATGACTGAAAATATATTTAATTTACGCAATATAACTGAAGAAAAAAATGTTGCAGATAATGAGAAAATAGACGAAATATTTAATCGATATTGTGGCCAAAATAACTCACCTGATTATAATGATGAACCTCATGATGATCAAGGAAAAGGTTATGAAGAAATTGAAAATGGTTATGAGAATGTAATTTTAGATAAACTAGAAAAGATGTTTAATTCCAATGTCGATATTTCAGAGTCATCATACGTTAGTAAATTATCACGTAACAAACATAAGAGGCTAAAGCTAAAAACTAGAATAAAAAAACCAACTACATATATGTGTACGATATGTGAAAAAGTGTTTAAAAACCGTTTGACATACAGTCGACATATGCAAAGACACAACGGCTGCCGTTATATGTGTGAAAGTTGTGGTAAATCCTTTCCGACACAGACAGAACTCAACATGCATCAAGTTGCATGTCATGGAATCGGCCCGTATTTACAATGTAACCACTGTCCGTATAAAGCTCCGAGGAAGTTGAATTTAATTGAGCACATACGACTACATACCGGTGAACGTCCATACACTTGTGATAAATGTGGTTTGACTTTCCGTAGAAGAGCGATATGGAAGAAACATTTGATATATCATACAGAGAAGAATTTTCAGTGTTCGCATTGTCTGAAGAAGTTTTTCAGGCAATGTGCTATGTTGTCTCATATAAATAATATACATGACAGAATGTATGTCTTCATGTGTAATAAATGTGGGGCTACTTATGCTAAAACCATGACAGTTAGACGACATCTCAGTGAAAAGCATGGTATACCAAGAGAGTTGCAAGGAAAAATTGTCAGAGTTATGAGAAATGTAACTTCTGACATTCTGTTAAAGTAATATCTCATGACCTTTATTACCTGACACAGGCAAGATATTGCAGGATTAATTAGCACGTATAACAGACATTTATGGAACAAATATGACATAAACCACTTTGTTGAAGAATCTGCATAAGCTGATCTCTAGTAGGTGTTATTCTTCAATGTCTAAACTAAAAAAAGTAACTGGCCTGTTATATACCACTTCGTCTTATATTCAACCTGTATAGTGAACTGGGTACACATATCCAGAAGTAGTGACACTAGAAAAACATAATTTTAATATATCTATCAAACAAAGTCTGAATACAGAATACTGTATTAATCTATTATATTCATCTATACTAATATTATAAAGAGGTAAAGTTTGGGAGTTCGTGACGTGATGTTGTAGGGGGTAATCTCAGGAAGTATTAAACTGATTTTGAAAATTCTTTTATCAATAGAAAGCCATGTTATTTGTGAATGTCATAAGCTATATATCATCATGCTAAAATCAATAGGAGCCGAGCAACAATGAAGAAGGTTTTAAAATCGGGGTTTTTCCTTTTTGAGAGCTTCCGCTGCGTGTTAGCCTAAAATAACTATTCCACGCGTACGAAATCGTGGGCAGAAGCTATTACTTAATTATAATATTATAAGGAGGTAAAGTTTGTGAGGTTGTAGGGGGTAATATCTGGGGAGTCAGAGAAAAAATGGTCGAATGAAAACGTTTCTTAGGAACACTGCTTTAACAATGAGAGATAAATGATTGAGTTCTACAAAAAAGTTGTAGCTTGATACTGCCTATTACCGCCCAACGATTGTGGGCACGGGTCAGCTAGTTAATATTATAAAGAGGTAAAGTTTGTGAGGTTGTAAGGGGTAATATCTGGACCTACTAAACCGATTTTGTAAATTCTTTTACCAATAGAAAACCACTTCATTTGTGAGTGTCATAGGTTATATATTAACCCGAAAAATGAAAAGAAATTTGCAAAGTAAGTCGGAGAAAAAAATGGTTGAACGAAAACATTTCTTACAAACGCTGCCTTAACGATGAGAGATATATGATTGAGTTCTAGAGAAAAGTGGTAGAGCTTGTTAAGACCTACAAAAAAGTCAGCAATGGCATATATCTAAGTAGTAGTTTTTTATTTTTAAAAAATAATTTAAATCGTTAAGTGATGTTTATTAGCCATATTATCAACAACAATTATGAATTCTTATCAATATAATAACTGAGCCACAGCAACACGTGGCCGGGTCAGTGAGTCTACTATAAAGAGATTATTTATGGTAATGATCCATAAATTTTGACAATATAACAACACTTTTGCAAAAAGCTATAGTGTTATTAAAATTTACATTTGTACAAATTTTGCGACTTTTTATAAAAGAATATAATAAAATATTTCTTATACTCTCATGTTTCATTTCTTTCCGTTGGCTTATAAAGTACCTACATATTTATATTGAAGTATACGCACTTGCTTATATTTCTCTATACATCTTTTTGAAGAAATGTCTTAAATGGAAACTGGTAACTAGTATCAATAATTTATAGTAAATGAATTTAGTAATTCTGATGAATCTTATTTGTCTGACCAAATCTCTGAAAAGGTCAAACCAATTTTGATGTGACTTCTATTGGACGAAATAGATTTTTTCAAGGGATTATATTAGCTAATACATATTATTGTGGTTTTTCATAGGAGGTTACCGAAAATGATAATTTTTTTCCAAAAGAAAGTAAAACTTGCTATAAATTATATGGGGCTTATATAGTAGTGTTAAAATAAAAATCCTTACTAATATTGTAAATGTGATAATAAGTTTATTTGTTTCAATTTCACATCTTAACTATACAACAGATTGTCATGAGTTTTGGGCACACATCAGGGTTACAAAAAATGAGATAGAAAATACAGACATATATTTCCATACAGAAAATATGCACTGTCTCCGAGGAATAGGTCAAAATGCGAGCAAAGCTGTGGGCTAAACTAGTTGAAAAAGAAAGTCCACATTCAATAAGTTAGACAACGTCGATCCACCCTAATATCATTTTTAACATACCATAATGATAATTTGGAGAATTAACTGTTTTTCATGTAACTTTTTATACTTTTCATTTTACTATAACTAGCTATCATAATCACTAGATGGTGCTAGGCTACTTTTATTTGTTATTAGCTATGCCTGCGAATCCGTCCGCGTAGAACCTTATGTAAAAAACAGTGATTAATAAAGTCATCTGAATGTATTAAGTCCATTTCCTTAACTAATTATCTCTCGTTCTAACGCCACGTCGTTATTAAAATTACAATAACTTTTGATAAAGTGGACCTTTTTTTTTTCGAACTGACTACACTATTTACCTAGCAAGGTCTTAACAGCTTCACCGGATTACTAAGGCGAGCGCTTAAGGCACTCAGCCGATTTTATTTGACAAATAGCTCAAGGGTGCACGGCACACCTTGGCTTGGGCTGTTGCCTGATACATGCAATTTGCGACCTATCTTAGCTAAGCTAACTATTCATACATATATGTGTGCCAAGCATACATACCTCAACAACTCTTATATATATTTCGTATCGGATAATTTTCTAAACTCTTTCGGTGTTATTACAAAAAAGTTAAATACGTGTTGAACCCTGGCTTTAAAAAGGTCTCGTATTAAATGCACCGCGGTCACTGATTGTTCGCCATCTTGTTCTTTTGTCTCGCTTTGGTTACGTTAGGTTAGACTTGTGAAAAAGGATAACACGAACTTGCCTCGGGCGAGCGCGGTGAATTTATTAGGAAACTTTTTTAAACCAAGTATTTAATACGTATTTAACTTTTTTGTAATAACACGGTCTCAGTTTAATAAGGGAAGCGAGTAGACCGATTTTAATGAAACAAAGACTAAGTTATTCTCGAAGATATGCTTTATGATTTATGATTAATTTCAATATTTAAAAGTCTGTATTTTCAATATTTAAAACATAAAAGATGTGGTTGTGTTAGCTAATTACGCAATAACTTAAGACATAAGGTCCCTTAAGTAGGGACTCGATAAAGTAACCCACTTGGTATTACAGCGATCTCACAACTTTTAACGGTAGAAGAACTGAGTTGCGAGACTTGGTTTTTTTACAAGTTTTGTTTTTGATGGCATATTACTTATTCCTAGACACCTGCAACAATTTTTTTCACGAATTCTATATTATAACTAGTTCGTTCCCGCTAGTTTGTTCGTCGTTTAACAAGTTAACCTCTCGGCTGATTTTTGAAATGAAAACTTCTTTAGGATCGTTGAGCGGTATTTTTGGCAGGAAATAAATTGTAATTTGGTGTCATGACATGCCAGTAGGCACGACCGGCCGTATTGCGCTTGCGCGATTTGCGTTAGACTAGCGGCTCGTAGTATAGTATCTATATATTGATATTATGTAGCTAATCATACGTTTGATTGATTAATAGACTTTATAAAAATGTATATAATTATTGCTCCAAGTGCCAATAGATATGAAAACCATACAAATGTTAATAATTTCAATAAACAAATTCTAAAATTGAAATATTGTCATTAACACTATAATTAATTTAAAAATTTCAAGAGGAAAATAGTTATTTCTTTATTTTGACTTTTCACTTCTGTCGACAGTCGTTATGACTGCCTCGACTTTTTTTAAGACCCAGATTTCAAAATTGCGGATAATTTTTTTAATAAAAAAAAATCATACAAATGTAAAAATACATTTTACATAAAACTTATGATGCGTCATTTGTAATTTTTTTAATGTTGTAATAAATCGGGTATTTTTTAAACTTATGCTGCCAACTGTCTGTTGACCTGTGCCTCATAAGGCCTACATCCATTTGTAACCTTAACCTTTGTGGTAATAAACAGTTCAGGGGTTAAAAACAGAAAAGTGGAACTCAAATTTTTGCTCATGAAATGTCTTTGTAAACAATGCTTCTCGTTTACTCTACTTCTGTGCATGTTGCACACTGTTTGCCCCACTTCTCAACCACAATACAGCAGACCGCTGAGCGCGTATTGCTTGTTAAAATCGTAGTTTTTTTTTAAACTATAATAACATGATACATAACAGGAACATAACGCTTTTTTCTTACGTGACGATTTCTACCAGTTAACTCCTACCGGAAACCACATTAAAAAACTTCATTGTAAAAAAAAAGTGTGTGTGGACTTACGTACACGCGTTAGAAGTTATACTTCTTTGGCGTAACGAGATAAAAATCTTTTCAAAAATTTTATCTTTCGCCTAATTCTACGTTTGTAGAAAAAACGACACTAACAATAGAAAAAAGGTATTTATACATTTAAAGTTTTAATACAAAGAAATACAAACAACAAATACAATGAAACAAAATGTTGACTATAGCTAACTTCAGGGTGTCGTTTTTTCGTGTCGGTGTGCGCGCGCATCGTAAAAATTTACTCTCATCATTTTTCCCTAACGCGCCAAAAGAAGTATAACTTCAAAAAAATCTCCGTATAATACCACACTTCCTATAACATCATGATTGAATATAATTTACTTACCGTGATAAAAATGTATGTTATTTTATTATTTGTCTTTGATCATAATGAAAGTGTACGAATAAAGGGCATTGTTTTCATGAATATATATGTATATTGTTAGCATAACAAATCCAAAGTCCTCAGAAATAAATATTCGCCCCTTGACCCCGAGTAAAGTAGAAAATCCTTAGATCCCTACAAAGCTTCTTTAAGATGGCGCCCAAACAACATAATTCTTGGTTGTTTTGTTGAAAGAAACGTAAGTATAATAGCTTATCAAATAAAATAATACGAACAATGTATTGAATCATTTTTCCTTTGTTATATTAAAAATCATAATATTTATCTATACTAATATTGTAAAGAAGTAATGTTTGTGAGTTTGAATGTTCGGGGTAATCTCCGGTACTACTGATCCGATCTTGAAAATTCTTTCACTGTTAAAAATGTATATTATCCCTGAGTAATATAGAGTTCTTTTTATTTATAATTTTTAATAATTAATCACAATAAATGTAACTGAAGTCAGGAAAAATTATATAATACGCGATGTGTTCCTTGAACAATTTTAAATAAAGGAATAAAAGCTATTGCAAAAATATGAATTACTTTTAGCTTTACATAAAAGTCTGCACTACTTTTTTTTAACTTTATTTTTGGCAACCAATCTTTTAGACTATTACTGCCATTGTCGAGTAGTTAATAGTATTACAAGTTCTTCTTCCATTCCATTTTCGGCAACCAGTCTTCTAGTAGACTATTACTGCCATTGTCAAGTGAGTATCGATATTACAAGTTTCTTGATATAATTTCAACGAACTTTCTATGGAGTTCTTGTGGCATCTCAGAACTCATGGTCCGTGGTATTCTTTTTCATTCACTTCACTTATGCACAATAAACAAACTATATTACATGAAACCCCACCAATTTTACACAATATAGGGTCAAGTAACACAAGATTATGAATAAAATATAAGATCCAGTACATGACAGGCCAAAATCCCGCCAAAAACTTCTCTGCACTACTTATATCTAAATTTAATATCTCAGCCAAAAAAGTGTTTCGTTTTTCTTGTAAAGGTAGAATAAATTTTACAATTGGGCTCGGTAGCCGGTGCTGCAATCGGGTTCTAGGTTCAACTAGGATTGCTCGCGTTTCGAAATACAATTGGAATCGGTAATAACCGATTTGGCACAGACCAAGTTGCGCGGATCAGCTAGTTTATAATTAATTTAGCTTACAAAGAGGGGTTTCCGTTATTACGTAAGCTCAAAAATGGGAAGACAGGGGTTCACAAAGTGTAACCAAATCATATTTGTGAAGTAATCGCGAGAGAGTGAGCTGAGAAGTTGCGGGCTCAATCCGCGCACAACATTCACTTTTATATGGCGAGAACAGTTGTCATTTCTATGTGCGATTATTAAATCTCTAACATCAACATATGTATTATAAAAAAGTAAACGAGCCTTACAGTAGTCGCATATGATGCGTAACAATCCTACTAGGAAATTGAGACCAAATATATGTGAAGTCAATTAATTCGTCATATGATCGAATATATTCTAAGCATGAAAATGAGTCGACGTCTTTGAATTGAGCTCCGGTTTTTATAGATCTCTTTTAACACCCTGAAGATGTTTCAGTGCAGATCTTGAGAAAACAAAATAGACAATTTTAAATAGCTTAATATATTAGTTTGCTTAATTTGCAATTAAATGTCCGCGTGTAAAATGGTGTATTAATTATTTGTTATTTATTTATCCATTATTTGAAGAGGTGTTACAGTTTAAAACTTTACGACAATATTTTCTTTTGGAAAATATGATAAACTAGCTATGCCCGCGACTCCGTCCGCGTGGAGCCTAATATAAAAAAACAGTGATAATAAAATCATCTGAATGTAACTATTAAGTCCATTTATTTATCTACTTTTCTCTCGTACTTAAGTCGCGTCATCATTAAAGTTACAATAACTTTTGAGAGAGTGGACCGATTTGCCGAAACCGATACAATCTAAATACTAGAAACTGTAACAAACTGGTTGTCCCACGTTTTAGACTTAGTAAAACCAGTAACAGTTTTTTGGGAAATAGTGTTAGACTATACAATAAAGTCCCAAAGGATATTACCGATTTGCCGGACTGCGAATTTAAGCGCCATGTCAAGCGGGTTTTGGTGTCAAAAGGCTATTATAGAGTGGATCAATATGTGAACGACGGTGATGTCTGGAATTAACTCATCTCTGTGCATTCATTAAAAACGTTTGTGACATTTACCTAATCTTAATATATATATTTCTTGTGTGCGTGTGTATGTCACTGAACTCCTCCTAAACGACTGGACCGATTTTGATGAAATTTTTTGTGTGTGTTCGTGGAGATTCGAGAATGGTTTAGATTCACAATTGGACCCGGCAGGTGGCGCTGCGATCGACTTTTAGGATTTTTTTTGTTTTCAAGGCAGGACAACGTCCGCCCGGTCCGCTAGTATACTATATATATTTGTTAAAAAGATAAACCAGATCGAGTTTCTTGCCGGTTCTTCTCGATGGCTGGGTTGTTTTCCGAACCGGTGGTAGTTTTGACGTTCATAAGTGCGTTCTTAGGGCCTAAATTGTATAAAGTGTTTTTGATTTGATTTGAATGGAATAAAGACTATATGTTACTCGAGGATATGCTTTATGATTATATTAGGTTTTATCGTGACCGCAGTACTTTCACAGTGATGCGTGTTCATACAAACAGATAGACAGACATTTATAAAAATTATTGAAATATATTTTATTACTTATTACAAGGCACCTGCAACAATATTTTCACAAAAATCTAAAAAGTACAGACACGTTACATTTACATTCTTATTATATGTAGTGATGTAAAATGTGCGGGGATGATTAAAAACTCTACGACAAGACTTTCATTTATTAAAATATGATATATTCACAGGATTCCCATAGAAGAAGCCAGTATTAAGGCCTATATATATTGAGTTACTTGAAGCAGAATACACTAATTTATAGAACGTTTTAAATTCCAAAGTTTGTCAGGATGGATGGAGAAATTAGGCAAAATATAACCACAGCTGTCAAATAAGTTGGAAAAATCCTGCCCTACGTGAAGATAATGTATGCTCATTTGTAAAGATACAAACGCAGGCAAACTCACACGCAACTGTTAGTATCTGATAAATAACTTAGTACGAGAAGAGGGGCCTATATTCATAAAAAATACCTCACATGATTAATAGATGACCCTGTTGTATACAGCGGTAATTTTAGTTCAGATTTACGTGTTGGCACGGAAAGCCACTGTCATAATGTATTGTCATAAAAAAATAACATGTCAGCATTTTTTTTTTAAATATTTAACGTACGAGAGCGGAATTATGATGAATTTGTTTTAATTTGTGTTTTGTATATAATTAAAATTTAAAAGCACGTACAGACGAGAGTAATGGTTGGCACGTGGGATTTTATAATCTATACATATAATAAGAATGTAAATCTAACATGTCTGTACTTTTTTAGTATTGCGTCCATGATAAAACCGAAATTCATAAAACATATTGTCGAGTAACATTTAGTGTTTATATTATTAAAATCGGTTCTCTCTATCAAAATATATTGTAATTTTAATGACGGCGCGACATAGTTACGAGAGAAAATTAGATAAGTAAATGGAATTAATACATTCAGATGATTTAATTAACAACTGTTTTTAACAGGTTGTGGTGATGTTGATGTTGTATCAAAGCCTCTGACTTTAAATGTTATATGTAGAGGCATTACATTTCTTAATGTCTAAGTATGTTTACCATATAAAGTTGGAGTTTGTCGAATGGAGAACTCCAAGACGCTACCTGCTAAAATGTTATTTACAAGCTGGGAAGTTTGCGAGTTGCGACAATTCGCTTGAGTGTTTCGTATAGTTGCGTTCAAATATATTGGAATAAATTGATTATTTTTTCGTCATACGCTATTACGCTATGTATCTATATTAAAGATGAGTCTGAATTATTTAAATTTCGTAATTTGTAAATTATTATCATTATTCCCTCGTTCACATCTATTCGCACTCTGAATAATAATTATATACTATCTTACACAATTTATTAATTCATCAAACATATGATAGGCTGCACGATCTCAACACAAAATAACAATATCAGATGTACTCAGGCTCTTATACTACGCGTCGCTGGTCTGACTCAAGCCGCGCAAACGCAATACAGTCGGTCACGATTAATAGCATGTCATAACGCGAAATTATAAATTTGTCATCTGCCAAAAAAATATCACTCAACGCGGCTAAAGAAGTTTTCAATTAAAAAAAAACACCTTAATACTCTTGAATAAAACTGTAAGTCCAGTTACAACAAATTTAAGGCCGCCGACGCACTTGCTACTCCCCTGGTGTTGGTAATGTGTATGGACGGCAGTGATCACTTACCATCAGGTGACCCACCTGTTCGTTTGCCCCCTATAACAAAAAAAAAGTTATTTTTTCTGTAATGCTTACAATATTCAATTCTTGTAGGTTATCATATGAACGAATTATTAAATTAATATGGTATGTAGTAATTATTTAATTGCCGATTATTCTGCACTGCAGTGTAACTAAATGACAATGTGTAGTCGTGCACTGTCGCGTTCCATCTGGTAGTTGTCGCGTTCAACTCGCTCCCTCTCGCTGAGAATTTGTTTCATTCTCAAGTTTCTAATGCTTGCTCATTGCAAACTTACTCGCGTATAATTGAAGTGAATTACTTACGTACCTACTATGTACACATACACGTAAAGTTTAAATCTCTCCATTTTGTCGAGAGCGTCCTATATCCTATCCTTCATTTAATGACACTGAATTACCACCGCTGCGGTAGCGGATATTTAGGAAAATTACCCTCAGGGGATATGTAATACACAAAATTACTTCTTCTGCTTTATCTTCTTTATTATATTTTTATTTTATTTTATTATATTCTTTATCTTCTGTATCTTCTCTGTTATTATAAGTTATTCGTTTTTCTGAAACATAAAGAGAGAGGTTTCTAACGAGCGTTGTTAGGAGTTTCCCTCCGAGATAGACCCCCTCGGCAGCAGGTCAAGCCTAGGTCCGTTCCCTCAACGTGGAGCCCTTGAGTGCGCTGCTCGAGCGATACAATGACACAAAATCTTACATCACTGCGACAACATTACACATATCACCTCCACACACGTGCACGCATACACGCTTACACATGCAAGTGGAAGGGTTTTATTTTTTCCCTTATCAAACTGAAATAGTTTAGAAATTATCCGATACGAAATATATATAAGAGTTGTTGAGGTATGTATCCTTGGTACATATATATGTTTCAACAAGTCATATATGTATGAATAGTTATGTTACGGACAGATGAGCTAGAAATAGATATTGTAAATAAATGTTTAATAAATGTTTCTCTAGTTTCTCTATTTACTACGAACAGATGAGTTCTCATGTATATATATGTATTTCTCTATACTAATGCTCATTATGCGTAATGGGATGTCATATTATAATAAGAAACACGATATATGTGCAGGTTTAATGTGTCTGGTATAGACAGACAAACTATGTCTATGTGTATAAATTTGTTTACATAATACGTACAGATAAACTGTCGTATTTCTTATTTACTGTGTTCTATATGTCTTATGTAATGTTTAGAAATATCGTTTATGTAACAATTCAAATGTAACCGCCAATACGATTATTATTATTATTTGTCTAATGTTATACGGAACCCTCAATAAAAATATAATGTAAATTTATGTGAATTATGTAAATGTATGGATGAACGTGCGGCAGTAAGGCACGTATAATGTACTAATTGTAAGACTATAATTGTAGTGTTAAACCGCAAAAAATATGTATTGTCACCGGCTCGTTACATACGATTATATACATTGTGAAAAGTTAAAATATACAGTCCACTGAAGTTACTGAAGTCAACCAATGTTTTATTGCTTCTGAAGCCTGAAACCTCAAACCAGCTGAACCCAACAAGTTAGCTTACCTTAGGTTAGCTCAGATAGGTTGCGAATTGCATGTATCAGGCAACAGCCCAAGCCGAGGTGTGGCGTGCACCCTTGAGCTAGTTGTCAAATAAAATCGGCTGAGTTCCTGAAGCGCTCGCGTTAGTAGTCCGGTGAAGCTATTAAGACCTTGCAAGGCCAATATCGCAGTCAGTTCGAAAAAAAAATCTCCGAGATAGTATTCGAAATATAGAGACGAATCTAACTCACATATATTGTAATTTTCTCATATTACTTAAGCCCTATATAAATATAAAGATTTATATTTCCACAAGCAATAACAATTTCAAAAAATTATCTTTATCTAATACTCTAAATTAGGCAGTATCTGTAATAAGCATGTTTAATATATTATTATAATTAGACATAGTTAATGGCTGTCTTGAAAACAGAAAATAAAAACAATAGAAATAATAATTAAATCATTAATTTACTAAATAAACGAAGGAAAACATCGTGACGAAGCCGCATCCAGAGAACGATCATCTTCCTGTTGTAAATTTGTCTCCAAACACCGTATGGGTGTGTTCCAGCAGTTGCACTTGAGAGCCAGTTCATCTTGGTTTCGCGTGTTGAACATCGTAGACCACAATGACATTTAACATGAAGTGAGATTGTGGTTAAAGGCTGAAAAATTATTATTTTTTTATATCATAGGAGGCACACGAACAGGCGGGCCACCTGATGTTAAATGATCACCGCCGTCGATAGACACTAGCAACACCAGGTGAGTCGCAAGTGCATTGCAAGCCTGTATTTGGGAGGAAGGGGTGGGGGAGTGGGTCGACGTGGAGAGAAGAGAGGGAAAGGGAGGTGAGCATATTACTATACCTATATTAATACTAACGAGCCCGGCGGACATTGTCCTGCCTTGAAAACAAAAAAAATCCAAAAATTCAAGTGCAGCGCCACCTACCGTATTCAATTGTTTAATCTAGACCATTCTCGGATCCACTGGAACAGGCACACAAAATTTCATCAATATCGGTCCAGCCGTTTAGGAGGAGTTCAGTGACATACACACGTACAGAAGAAATTTATATATAAAATAAGAACGTAATAAATTGTGAGTACGGATGTGTGTACGTGGTATATTTAAACGAGTTTAATGGGTAAGATGGTCATAATGCCTAAGGCTTTTATAAACGGAACTGTATCAGGTAGGCGAAGTACTCCAAGGCCGATAACTCGATGACCCGAGCCTGCAGTTTAATACACTGACAAAGCATTTCCTATCTAACCCCACATAACTTTGTAATGTACATTTGCACTCCTATGCATAGGTCCTTGTGAGGAGCCTTTTGATAATTAGGCTTAGTAAAAATTGACCGATATATTTCGTATGAGGATATGTTGCGAATGCCGAGTAGTTTGAATGGTGGAATATCAATCTGATATTTTTTCGGAATTCGCATATGTTTACTAATTTAAATTGTTAACACTATCGGACAGTGATGATGAAAAACTTCGCGAGGAAACATGAAGCTGAGAAATGTTCTTTTCCCTTTTTTTTCTTTCTCGGATTTGGAAATCGCCGATACGCCGTGGGCTGGTGAAGTTATTATGCCCATACCTTCCTTCAGTAAAAAGCCTGTGGCACTGCAGTGGATCTCTTGTAGGCTGGTGATGATAATTTCTCATAAGTATGCTTAGTTAGCTCAAAAAGATAGATTAAATTCACATCAAAGCCCGAACTGAGGTTCATCCACGTTGGCACAGTTACACTAATTCCCGTTTCAGTCGGGCAGTTCTCGACGAATTGGAAAACGGGGCAGCTATATTTTATGATAAAGCAGGGCCGTTCCCCGGACTGCGCGTCCTCTTACCGAGTCCTTGTCTTGCTGCGCAACGCCGGGAATACCGTCGAGAGAATCGTGGCCTTACTACCTACTTTACTACTCAGCTGGTCGTCATGAAATTTTTCGCATACATTGCCAGGGATACAGAAAATTCATTCATTCAATTCATCCACAAAAACTGTACTGAGCGATAGATCTGATCTAATTCACACGAACGAAGCTGTGCGCAAAAGCTAGTTTTAATAGTAGAGTGAGGTTCAGTATACGACTGTATTTTTCTATTAATTTTGATTTTAAACTATCATCTACTGTATTAAATTGCGTAGTTAAAGTAAAACATAACATATAACTTGCTGGAAGACATTTTTTTATCAGATTAATATACAATTAACACCATAACTTATGCAGTAGTAGCACTAGTTGGTGATAAACCACGCTGAAGCTATTACTGATTTCAGCATGAATGGGTCAGCTCACTCGGCGTAGTACCACTCGACGCACAGAAACACCCACGTAAAGTAACACTGCTTGTATTGTTGCGTTTCGTTCGATCAGTGAGAGCGCCGGAGGCCCGCCTTCCTTTCCCCCTCCTCCTCCCCTCCCCCTCCCCTCACCCCTAAACACAGTTTGGCAATGCAGTTATGACTCCTCTGGTGCTGCTAGTGTCTATGGATGGCGGTGATCACTTAACATCAGGTGACCCACATGTTCGTCTGCCTCCTATGAAATTATAAAAATAGTATATAACCTAATACCATAAAACATGTACTTAAGCCTGCACAGAGAATGTATCTACAATTTAAAAAAAAGTAAATCGCTTCAGTGATTTTTATGTCACAAGCACACGAACACACAGACAGAGCGACGTTCGTAATAACCTTTTAGTTCCATAATGGTATTTCTATGTAATATGAATATATTCTGAAAGGATATGAATTCAATAATCGAAAAATACTTTAATAATATTGTGGTATAATAACGGATCTTGTAATAATGATATTACAGTTATTGGCTGATGCGGGCTTAAGTAATTGGGAATTCTTTTCGATTACGTTAATGTAATGTTCTATATTATAATTTACTATCTTTACTTTATTTATTATTAGTTGTGCCCGCGACTCCCTCTGAGTGGAACCTAATGTAAAAGAAACAGTGATTAATAGAAATCTGTATTTTAATGTGAGGCAAACGATCAGTTCGGTCACCTGATGTTAAGGGATCACCACCGTCCATGGACACTAACAACACCTGCGGAGTCGTAAGTGCGTTGCCAGACTGTGTTTGAAGGGAAGGGGAAAGGGAAGTGGTGGCCTCCGGCGCTCTCACTGACCGAACGAAACGCAACAATGCAAGCACTGTTACTTCACGTCGGTGTTTCTGTGGGTCGGGTGGTACTACCCCCGATTGAGCCGACCCATTCATGCTGAAACCAGTAATATCTTCAGCGTGGCTCTACCACCTACTAAATGTATGCTTAATTAGTTTACTTATCTACTTTTCTCTCGTACTTAAGTCGCGTCGTCATTAAATATACAATAACTTTTGATAGAGTGAACCGATTTTAATAAAACCAAGATTAAATGTTACTCGAGGATATGCTTTATGAGGATTTTCTTGTTGTCTTGTTGAGGTTTTATTGTGAACGTAGTACTTTAGCAGCGATGCATGATCATACAAACAAACATTCCTAGAAATGATTAAAATGTATTTTATTACTTATTCCAAGACACCTGCAACAATTTCTTTCACAAAAATCTAAAAGTACAGACACGTTAGATTTACTTTCTTATTATATGTATAGATTATTTATTCCGTTTGTGCGAGTGTATTTGGTGTTATTATGTTTTTAAGATAAACAAAATTATAAAGGTCTGCGGTTTTGCGCGCATAATTCAAAAATAGTTTTAGACTTATGTTTTTTTAGTAAAAATTCTTTAGCCGCATTCAACGATTTTTGTCAGAATAACTTATGGTTTTGCATCAGCGACACTCCAGCGAAGCGTTACCTACATGCTCGTGACGTATTGCGCTTGCGTTCGACTAGCGACACGTAGTATTGTGGTCTGTGTACATGTAATATTGATATTGAGAGAAAATTAGATAATTAAATGAACTTAATATATTTAGGTGATTTTATTAGTCACTGTTTCGCAAGAGATTCGCGGGCACTGTTAGTATGATAGTTAATAAGTTACTTCAATAAATATACCAAAATACGCTGTAAGAATTCTTCTAATCAGATTCATAATTAGGATGTTGAAACAAACGAAAGACTAACAGCCTCTTGTGCTTTTATAATATTATCATAGATTTGTTGACAACCGCTAGCAAGATGGAACGCTATTCGTTAGTAAATTGCTATACTCGGATTTAATTATAACATTTACTGAAATCGTTGAGTTGAGTAATATGAACGTTTTGCGTATTATAATTAGTTTCACTTTCACATAACCCCAGTAGAATAGAATGAGTAGTTAAACATAAATGCTTGGTTCACTGAATACACATAAACATTATTACTAAAGGTATCGTAAAATGAGACTACAGGTGTCGTTGTAGAAATGATCAGGGTCACGAACTTTTCAAAATAAAAATATTTTAAAGTAAAATTTCTTATTACACGGTAGGGATAAATTTGCTTTACGCGTTACGCGTTAAACGTAAGGTAATCTATTTGAATATGTGTAAGCATGTATAAGTCTATCTGGGTTCAGTAGTATAGCAAAATCAGTAAATGTATAGTTAAGTATTTATACTACGGGACTGCGTATAGTATATATTTTATGAGCATTCTCGTATGCATATAATTTAATAGTGTTGGAACGTCAATAATATAGTTATTCTTAACGACTGGATTTAAAAAAAATATATAAAAATTCAGAAAAATGTATTCGGTAGGGAAGAAATAGAAAAGTTTCAGAATAATCAAACGGGGTCAGGGTCATAAGTGGTGTTTGCAGATTGAATTGGTTGATGATTAAAATAAATGGCATTTTAAAATAAATAGCCATAAGTTGTTCAAAGATTGATGAATTATTGATTGATTATTAATTGAAAAGATATTTTTATTATATAGCCATAACTTTTGTTAAAAATTAAGTTATCGGGATATATATTTTGTTAATATGTGTCATTAAATATAAAGAATAAATTACGTTGGACGTAACTTCGCTCTTCCGGTTGGAATTTTTTGACCGCTGTCATGTCTTACTGCAAGTAAAAATAATTGAGTGGCGCTGTTGGTTGGTTGGATTCGACATTGGCGGTTGTTTGCACCACCCATATATCCAGCTGCCGACAGAGTTGCAGGCTGGCATGAGATCGACGACTTCCAAAGGATTCCAGATCTCGCTGTCATGTTTAAGTTATAAGATGCATCAACTTGTTGACTCCTCGTTTTCTCCTCAGATATGACTTGACAATTAGACTTGCTCGTGAAAGTGTAACGAACAAACTGACAATCGTATTTATAATATTAATGTAGCAAGGACAAGGAGTGAAGCAATGATGCCTTAGTTGATAGCGTATTCGGACACCACATCGATAGATATAGGTTCGAATCCTTGCAGCTAGTCGGAGCTTCCGATGAAGGATAACATCGTGGTGAAACAATAGCATGGTGTTAGGGCCTTTTCTAAGTCCGCCTGCCTAATTACCACCAAGCATCTGCTGGTGTGTTCCGGCAGTTGCACTTGGAACCTAGCTCCTAGGTTGAATATGCTTACCGTCTTAGGCTGCATCACTATATAACATATGAAATTGTAGTCCAACGCTAATTACTACAAAGTAAAAAAAAAAAATTGCCAGCACGTTACTTTCACATGCAAAGAATACCTTCCATACAAATTCTCCGCTTTCCCCTTGAGCTTTTTAGAATATTAATATAATTTAATAAGCCCATTGACTTTCAGCTATATCGCACACCGTATGTTCAGAACGTAGGTACCATGAATCATTCAATTTCGACGGAAAATGGTGAAAAATTGCGAAGAAAAAATCTTATCTACATACTTTGTTCCTGACGCGTTACAAATGAGGGAAGGCATCTGAGCCCGCATACTTAAGTATCTGTGACGTTAGTGATGCGATGATCTGTTTATCGAAATCGATTTTATTTATACTCATCTTAGCACCATCACCATAATTCATCATCATCACCATCGCCCTTTAAAAGACCCACTGCAGGGTCATAAACCTCTTTCCGAAGGAAGGTATGGGCATAATCATCACGCTAGCTCACAACGTATTGGCGATTTCAAACTCTGAGAAATCCATAGTTCTATGTTTTTTGAAACTAGGGTTTAGATCCTGACGAGGTGGTTGTTTCGGGCGCCCTCTGAGATACTATTGCTTCTTTATTTAAGAAATTAATTTTTCTATCGATATTTTTATTCCAATCACTAGAGTCATTCCGCACCTGTGACACGTCCTCGTATCGTTTACACCGCGTCCCTTTGTTTCTCACCACAAAAACAGATAAATCTTACAACAAGCTGATAATAAGAAGAAGGATTGCGTTTCATGATGCCCTTTTATTTTTCTTAACGGTGTATACGCTTTTGGATAATAACTTCTGTAGGTGCCACTCACTTTACTGTTAGATAATTTTGAAGTTAAAACGTATTACTATTGTAGCTTATAGCACATACATAGAAAGATAGTCTGTCGTTGTGAGACGAACTTCTTAGTATATCACGAAAAAATTACTGAATAAATTTAGATCTTCTCTTTGCTGCTTAGACGTTTAGTTCATATTTAAAAAAGTGATTACGATCTTTTCATAAAATATGTATAATGTTTTTAAGTTTTAAGAAATGACGATCTTAATATTTGTACATGGTAGAATCACGCTGAAGCTATTACTGGTTTTAGCATGAATGGGTCGGCTCGTCCGGGGTACTACCACCCGAACCACAGAAACACAGACGTGAAGTAACAGTGCTTGCATTGTTGCGTTTCGTTCGGTCAGTGAGAGCGCCGAAGGCCCACCTCACCAACCTTCTCCTTTCCTTTCCTCCTGTCACTTTTTCCTCCAAACACAGGCTGGCAACGCACTTGCGACTCCCTTGGTGTTGCTAGTGTCTATGGACGGCGGTGATCAGTTAACATCAGGAGACCCGCCTGTTTGTTTGCCGCCTATGATATAAAAAAAGTACTAGGTACGCGTTCAACGATGTTTATTTACTTGACGTGGAGAAGTGTTGCAAAGGGCGCAGGACAGGAAAACGCAGACGAAGGTGTGAGTATCAGCTAATTAATACACATAATAAGAATATAAATTTAACGTGTGTGTACTTTTTCGCTTATCGAGAGAAAAATTGTTTGCCGGTGTCTAAGAATAAGTAATAGAATAAATACATTTCAATCATTTTTAGAAATGTCTGTCTGTCTGTCTGTCTATCTGTTTGTATGAACAGGCATCGCTGCTAAAGTACTGGGTTCACAATAAACCCTCAGCATCAAAAAATCACAAAGCATATTCCCGGGAGTAACTTAGTCTCTGTTTCATTAAAATCGGATCACTCTATCAAAAGTTATTGTAGTTTTAATAATGACGCGGCGTAAGTACGAGACAAAAGTAGACAATTAAATGGACCTAATACATTCAGATATCTTAATTAATCACTGTTTTTTACATAAGCTTCCACGCAGACAAAGTCGCGGGCACAGTTAGTAATATATATAAAAAATGAAATGTCTGTTGCTTGTCTAGATTAATCTAGAATATCGTTATACAGAGTAAACACTGTATGTAAAAAAAATTGCCTGAGCTCTTAATATAATAATTTAAAGTACTTAAACTTTCCTAGAGCGTAAGAAGATTCCCATAGTATAAAACAAAGTCCCCTACCACGTCTGTCTGTCTGTTCGCGATAAACTCAAAAACTATTGGACGGATTTTCATGCGGTTTTCACCAGTAGATAGAGTGATTCATGAGGAAGGTTTAAGTATATAATTGTTAAGATTTTTTTTTATAATAAGGGCGGGACGATGTCTTCCGGACCCTACAGTATAAGATATACGTAAACTTTGATTATTATTTTTTAAGTCTTACAACTCGACGGCACTTTATGCTATCATATCATTCGGACGCAGGAATTGCTCCGGATCGGGCGCTCTACAATAGCGCCTATTGCAACTTAACTATAACTCACACCGGTGAGGCAGTACAAATCACTAAAGTTAAATATTGTTTAAATTTCGTCTTTTTATGTTATTTTATTAATGGCTGAATATAAAGTGATAATCTTTAACGTTGTTTTTTATATCATAGCAGGCAAACGAACAGGTGGGTTACCTGATGTTAAGTGATTACCACCGTCCATAGACACTTGCAACACCAGGGGAGTCACAAGTGCGTTGCCATCCTGTATTTGGGGGGGTGAGGAAGGGGAGGGGGAGGGAGAGGTGAGGTGGGGATCCGGCCCTCTCACTGACCGAACAAAATGCAACAATGCAAACACTGTTACTTTACGTCGGTATTCTGTGGATCGGGTGGTACTATCCCGTGTGTGCCGACCCATTCATGCTGAAACTAGTAATAGATTCAACGTGGCACTACCACCTATCTACCTACCCACCTACCCACCACCTACGTTAACATATATAAGAAATTTAATGATCTACACAAAGTATTTTAACCGAAATCGCTTAATTCGATATATTAGGTATTTACCTATGAAATTGCCGTTTTGTATGAAAACATTTAAACGAATTTTTTTCATGTATTTTTTATTTGTATTAATCGAAGTAATCACCCATGCAATCAATGCATCTTTGCCAACGCAGTGGCAGTTTATTGATGCCCTTCTTAAAGAAATCAGCTGGACGGGAGGCAACAAATTCTTCAAAGGCATTTTGTACTGCCTCTCGGGTATTGAATTTTTTTCCCGCCAAGGAGTTATCCAAATTCTGGAAAAAGTAGTAGTCTGTAGGCGCAAGGTCTGGTGAGTAGGGCGGATGACGGAGAACTTCCAACCCCAGTTCTTGCAACTTGGAGACCATCTGCTGTGCAGTATGAGGTCGCGCGTTGTCGTGCAGGAGCAGCAGAGACGAACGATTGACCTATGCTGGTTGGAGATGTGCCAGCTTCTCCATCATTGTGTTCAGTTCTTCACAGTACACATCTGCAGTAATGCTCACCCCGTTTGGTAAGAAGCTGTGATGAATAACACCGGCGCTAGACCACCAAACAGTGACCATCACTTTTCTAGGGGTAAGTTTTCGTATAGGGCATTGTTTAGGTGCTGAACCAGGATTCAACCAACTTGCTGAGCACTTGCGGTTATCAAACAGAATCCATTTTTCATCGCAGGTAACAATGCGGTTCAAAATTCATTCATTTGTGTGTCTGTTGAGCAGTGCAAGGCACGTCTCGACGCGTACTTCACGCTGGCGATCATTGAGTTCGTGGGGCACCCATTTGTCAAGCTTTTTTACCTTGCCAATTTGACGCAAATTGACCAATATTGTTTTGAAGCTAACGTCGAAAGCTGATGCTAATTCAGCCGTAGATTGTGTATTATCAGCTTCCACAAACGCCTTTAATTCGTCATTGTCGACCAAAGTCTTCGGACGACCGCGAGGTTCATTTTTCAGGTCGAAATTCCCAGAACGGAAGCGAGCAAACCAATAAGCAGACTAAGGTGCTGCACGCCGCCGCCCGCCAGAAGGCTAAGCTGTTAAATTATCGATTTGTATGGGTGCGCGACGGCAAAGTGTACTTAAGAAAAACCGAAAACTCCAGGTACATCCTGGTGAAGGACACAGACTTCCTTAATAATTTATCACAGTAGTTTGCTAGGTACATTCTGACCGGTGCTTATTTTACTACATAATTAATTGATACAAATACCACTTTTATTGGCATTTATTTAACTTTTCGCTTTCGGATTGTATACATTTTTTTTTTTTGAGTAATAATTTTACTGTAACTGTCACTTTAGCACATATACATATTTCATCTGACTTTTTACTTTAATCTTTATATGATCAGCTTTTACTATCAGAACGTAAGAGGCTTGAGAACAAAAACTATAACTTTTTTTAATAGCATTGTTTGTAGCAACTATGACGTAATTACACTCACAGAAAGCTGGTTGAACGGTAGCGTGTTTGATTCCGAGTTGTTTGATAACCGTTATGCTGTGTACAGAAGAGATAGGGAGTCAAGTGGATTCCACTGTCTCAAAAACGGTGGCGGTGTAGTGACAGCCGTGTCAAACAGATATACTTCAAAACGCCTGCAGAGTTTTGAATCGAAGTGTGAGGATTTGTGGATCCAAATCGATGGTTCAGATGATCAAGGTAAAATTATACACATATTATTATGTGTAGTCTATCTTCCTCCGCCGATGCAAGGCCACATTTTAGATGAATTTTTAAGTAACTGTAATCGTGTTTTGGAACTTTCTAATATCGACAATATTTTAATTTTAGGAGATTTTAACCTTGGTTCAATTGTCTGGAATTTTTCAAACGATTTATATGCATTATCATCTTGTGCCAATAATAGCTTATATAATACTATGTTAACAGATTTTGCTACTTTAAATGATTTAAAGCAATATAATAATCTATTAAACAATAAAAATAGATTGTTAGATCTCGTTTTATGTAATTTTAACGTTAGTAATTTGAAAGCCGCGACTTGCCCACTTTCTGTCATTGATCCACTTCACCCTCCCTTTACGTTTAGCTTGTCATTTACTTCAGATAAAACTCTCTCACAAAACAATACTAGTCAATTTTGTTTCTACAAGGCCGACTACAACAATATTAGTAATTATTTAGGTGATATACAGTGGGAAGAGGAGTTTAAAATATGTGAATCCGCTGATAATATGCTACAAATATTTTATAAATATATTCGTAAAGCTATTGAGCTATTCGTTCCTAAATCGAGACCTAAATCTAAAAAGTATCCCATTTGGTTTTCTCACAATTTAATTGGCAGCATAAAAGAAAAACTTAAATATAAAAATAAAATTAAAAAATTTAATAATAATCCTATGGACCTACTAGCATTTGAGTTAGCAAAAAAACGTGTTGAACGGCAGATAACAGTATGCTATAATTCTTATATATCTCAACTAGAGAAAAATTTGAGTAATAACCCAAAATTATTTTGGTCTTTTATTAAAGCAAAGAAGAAATGTAATAGTAACTATCCTGCGCATATGTCGCTTGACCAAAACGTCGCTACCAATGGGAAAGATATTTGCAATCTCTTCGCTAAGAATTTTTCTTCTGTGTACAATGGGTATTCTTCTAGCCAATTTGTAGTAGCGCCCAATCAATTGGCAGGTTTATGTACAAGCAATTACATGACGTCAATTAAATTCAAAGACGGTCAAGTTCTTAAAATCTTAAAGAGACTTGATGTTAATAAAGGCGCTGGCTCAGATGGCTTGCCAGCGGTTTTTGTCGCGAAGTGCGCTAAATCACTTGCTCATCCTCTATGTCTGATTTATAATAAATCTTTAAGTTCTGCCTGTTTTCCGTCAGACTGGAAAGTAGCTCATGTATTGCCTCTTCATAAAAGCGGTGACAAAAACCAGATAAAAAATTATAGGCCTATATCCATATTACCGGTATTTTCCAAAGTATTTGAACAGCTTCTACATCCTATTTTCGAAGGACATTTCAAACAACTTATGGATCCCCACCAACATGGTTTTATGAAGGCAAGGTCCACAGCAACTAATTTGGTTTCATTCGTCGACAGAATCTCTAAAGAGCTGGATACACGCTCCATAGTTGACGCTGTTTACACCGACTTCAGCAAAGCTTTCGAAAAAGTCCATCATCAATTGCTTCTCAGCAAGCTTTCAGCCCATGGAGTAGCAGAACCTTTGCTGAGTTGGTGTAGTTCCTATTTGACGGAACGAAAATCATTGGTTGTCGTAAGTGGTCACAGTTCTGATCCTTACAAAGTCCTATCTGGAGTTCCACAGGGATCTCATTTGGGTCCTTTATTTTTTAACATTTTTGTCAACGATATTGGCAAATGTTTCCATCATTCCAACTACTGTCTGTACGCTGACGATTTAAAAATCTTCAAATCAATCAAGACATCTAATGATACTCTGCTTTTGCAGCAAGATCTTGACCGTCTTGCTGTTTGGTGCCAAGATAATAAGATGGACCTAAATGTAGACAAATGCTACTTTATACATTTCTCCAGGAAAAAAAGTAACCCTGTTACTAATTATAAACTTAATAATAATTATCTCAGAGAAGTAACGTTCATAAGAGACTTGGGGGTTACATTAGATAACAAGTTACGGCTGAATAGGCACATTGATAATGTATGCAATAAAGCCTTTAAGTGCCTAGGCTTTGTTTTGCGTAATTGCAGGGATTTCAGACATCCTAGAACGAAGATAGTATTGTACAATTCTCTAGTACGAAGCCATTTGGAATACTGCAGTGTCGTATGGAATCCCTTTTACGAGGTTTATAAAAAAAAGGATCGAGAGTGTTCAAAAGCGCTTCATGTGGCATTTGACCTTCTCTTGTAATTTAACAAAGGCTATCCGATCGTATTCTGATCGGCTCAGCCATTTCAAAATTAAGTCGCTGTCCGAACGTAGACGCACCTTCGATCTTCTTTTCTTGTACAAATTAGCGAATGGCTTACTCGACGTTCCCTATCTCCTGTCAAATCTCAACTTTGCTATACCCACGAGACTCCCTAGATCTGCAAGATTTATAAGTATCGTCAAAGAAACTCACAGTAATTCTAACCTTGGTAAAAACGCACCACTTAATAGATTAACTCGTGAGTTTAACAGTACATCGAAACAAAATACAAATGTTGACTTATTTGCAGCAAACATTGCCATGTTTAGAAAGGAACTAAAAGGAGAAATTGTCTAATCGTTATTGCCCGTACTCTCATTATATTAGATTTTTTTTTTTATTTCTTTTAATATTATTTTTTCCAATTGATCATATACAATTCTGCTTAAATCTTAAATTACTCTCAGACGTAAAGTTTTTGTTATTTTTTTTTTTCAAATTATGTTTCAGTTTGTTTACGGAATTAATTTTCTTAATGTAAAATATTAAGTAAACTTAGTGTATTTCATAATTTCATTTTGTAACCCTGTTTGCTCATTGTCAGACTAAGCATGCAGTCTACACCTCTAATTGCGATGACACTTACCGTTACAAATTGTGCGTGTCTTATTTTAATAATGATCAGTGTACATTGTGTTGGTGTTCAATAAATAAATAAATAAATAAATAAATAACAGGTGGTGTGTTGGTTTGTAGTGTTAGCTCCGTAAACGTCGTTGATGTTGCGTGCCCCTTGTGCCGCGTTGCTGCCACGACGGTACTCATATTCCATAATTACTCGAATTTTTAACGTATCCATGATGACAAAAAAGATTGAAATGCGATGAAAATGTAACACTAATCAATAAACAAATGACTACTTTGGAAAAAAAAAATCCATGTTTTTAAAATAAAATTAATTTGAAATTAGAATTCTTAGCCAAACAAAAATTGTTTTGATTTGAAATGGCCAGTACTGCAGATAGGCAATTTCATAGGTAAAGACCTATTATCTCGAGATAAATAGACCTTTTTTTTGTAGCAGAAAATTGTAATGGTTTCTTGAGACAAATAAAAAAAAATCTGTTATTTATTACGACATTCAATAGTTATATATATTTCAAGCTGTGAGTAAAGAATATGTATATAAGTTTCGATTACCAGAAAATTCGTTGTTTAATTATATTGGTAGATATCATTCTTCCAAAGGTATTTTAACAGTGACAATAAAATCGGATCGCTTCGTAATTAAGGGGATCGCATCGTAAATAAATCCGTCACTCTAGATTAATGTAGTGTTTTTCATTATAACGGGCAACTTCCCCTCTGCTTTAAAATTTTATTATTTTTAATTGAATAATATACTTTTTATGTACAAGAAATTGGGAAATCTATAATATATATATATATAATAGCTAAATGATAGCCATCTGCTTCGTTATGCGCGTCTTTTGTTTTTATTGGCAGTAATACACGTACACAAAAGTAAATCGAAAGAAAAAAACGTTAAAGGCAAATGGAAAATACATGCACGATATATGTATGTCCGCATAAACTATAAAACTAACTGGATTTCCTAAAATAGCAACATGATTTAAATAATAACAACGGTGACAAACTGGTCGTTCCACGTTTCAGACTAAGTAAAACCAGTAACAGTTTTTTAGTTAATAATATTCGGTTTTACAACAAAGCCCCAAAGCTTTTTTTTTCTTTTTTTTTTAACTGATTACGCTATTGACCTAACAAGGTCTTAACAGCTTCACCGGACTACAAGTCCCAAAGCATAATACCGATTTTCAAGGCTGTAAGTTTAAGCGCCATGTCAAGCGGGTTTTGGTGTCTAAAGGCTACTATAGGATGGATCAATATGTTAACGATGGTAATGTCTGGAATTGACACCTCTCTCTGTGCATCCACTATATTACGATTACAACTTTAATGTATTTTAAATACATGTTTGTTACAAAGATAAATACGAACGAATTACTTGCCGGTTCTTCTCAATAACTGGGGTGTTTTCCAAACCGGTGGTAGTTTTGACGTTCATAAGCGCCTTCTTACGTTTTTTTTTTTTCGAACTGACTACACTATTGACCTGGCAAGGTCTTTACAGCTTCAGCGGACTACGCCTTCTTAGGGCCTTAATGGAATAAAGTACTTTTCTTTTCCATTTTTTTTCCCTCTTTTTTACAAACAAGTTAACAATAGCATGAACATTATATACTTTTTTTATATTACAGGAGGTAAATGAACATGCGGGTCACCTGACGTTAAGTGATCACAGCCGCCCATAGACACTAGCAACACCAGGGGAGTCGCAAGTGCGTTGCCAGCCTGTGTTTGGGAGAAAGGAGGGAATGAGTAAGAGGAGGGGGAGGGGGAGGGGAAAAAAGAGGGAAGGGGAGGGAACAAAAGAGGAAAAAAGGTGGGCATCCGGCGCTCTCATTGACCAAACGAAACGCAACAATGCAATCACAGTTACTTCACGCCAGTTTTCTGTGAGAAGGTGGTACTACCCCGGGCGAGCCGACCCATTTATGCTGAAACCAGTAATAGCTTCAGCGTGGTTCTACCACCACAGAAAATTGAGAAATTATAAAATATGTTCTATAGTTTGATTTGGTTAACTTTAAAAGTGTGTGTTTTAGTTTTCTTCTAAACTATTATTTATGTCTATCTATTACTACCATAATATACCGTTTGTTTTATGCCTCTATTAGTGACCCCTTTGTTAGCATATTTAATTACAAATTTTTCGTTCAAATATTAGTATAAGTTATATAGGGAGTGTTGATTAGTTTGTTCAAACTAATCCTAAGTAAATAGCGGGTGACTTCGTTTAAGGACAGTCGGTTATGTAAATTTTCTGAATAATAATCTATTCCCTGTTGTCGCTAGATTAAGCAAACACTGCTGAAGAACATTTGTATTAGGACTAAAGTCAGCTTTGGATGATCGAAAGATAATTTTCAAATCAATATTAAAATTTAGTGTTAACAGCCAAAAAAATGAGTGTGTGTGACTATCACACGCGATTGAAGTAAAACTTTTTAAACACAGGCGAACAGGCGGGTCACCTGATGGTAAGTGATCGCCACCGTCCATAGACACTAGCACTGTTACTTGACTTCGGTTTTCTGTGAGCGGTTGGTACTACCCCGAGCGAGCCGACCCATTCATGCTGAAACCAGTAATACCTTCAGCGTGGCTCTACCACCTACAAAAATACATTTTTGTAATTTTTTTTTAAATTAATGAAGCATATGATGAGCTGCATAAGCTTAAAACAAAATAACAATATTACATGTATACAAACCGCTATATTACGCGTCGCTAATCTAATGCAAGTGCAATAGCGTCACAAGCATTTTGGTGACGCAAACCCGTACGTTTTTCTCATACCAAAAATCGCTCAACGCGGCTAAAGAAGGTGTCACTTTTAAAACTGATAACATTAGAGGATAACAAACAAACTCAAGTTTCTCAATCGACGCTCCAAAAATATAATAAAAAAGTATATACAACTCATTTAAATATACTATCATAACTCCATCCTCGAAATCCGGGTCCAGATCAAACATTCCAAATACTTAATCAGACAAATCAAACCGAAATACCCACGATGTACAAACAATTAACTGGACGAGATGAGTCCGGATTTACCGACACGTTCAACAGATTCGAATTTAAGGCACTAGGAATCGTCATAGACTAATTAACTAACAGAGATACTATTCAATTCATTCTTTATATTGGGTTTATTCGCTCATTTTTGACTTTATGAGCTTTAGCATTTTATTCACAAATTGACTTGATGTTTTTCTATTGAGTTTTCTACAACTAATTCTCTAAGATGGTGTCAGAGACTTTATGTTGGTAGTCAACGGCGTGGCGATGTATTAATGTTTACCTTGATCTAGGATATGAAATATATCATTTCTATTTTTAAATGCAACAGTATTTATATCCGAAGGTGTGTCAGCGGAGATATTACATGTCTAAATGAGTTAAGTACTTTTCCATTTCTTTTATTTGACTTTTATTTATTTTTTTGTTCATTGCTTTTTTAGTTATTTTTATTGCTTTCACACTTCGATCAACAATAACTAGGTAACCGGTCGGCGCGAAAAATATGTCTCGGTAAATAATAGGTCACTTGAAATGTTCATAATGCCGCAGTGTCTTCAAAAGATGTAAAAATAATACCCGAAAAAGCAATTTAACCGCCGGAGTATCTTACTTTCGCTAAATACATATTGAATAAGTTATATTTTAAGCCTTAAACTAACAAATACTAGCAAATTTTGAACAAAATTACCGATTTTAAACCTGTGGTACAAATGTTTGGCCAAGGCTCTCCAACCACGTACAATAATGGGAAAAACTACTTTATTAATTGCGTGTTAAGGTTGAATTTACACTAAATGTTGTTTATGTTGTCTTTTCATTTATAAGTGACGTGAGTAATTTATTGCTTTGCCCGTTTTATCGTAAGTATTAGATAATATTTTGAACATTTGTGACTTTATTACTAGGTGTCATGGTTGTAATTAGGTTGAACTTAAAACTGTTTTAAAACTTTTTTTCTTCCTTTCTTAGTAAATAGCAAATAGCTACATAAGTATATATTTACGCGGACAGTAGTTAACTTCGATTTTGTACGTGACCCTTTATCTAGTTATTGTTGAACGAAGCTTTCACATAATGTTATTTGACGCCGTATTGATGACGGAGTGATTCGATCTCAATTACAGCTGCCAGGATACGCCTATACATGCTCGTTGACAAATCTTCACCTTGTGGGCGGTAGCTAGTCAGACTGACTTACAAAAGCCCTACCACTATGTTATGATTACATTATGATGTTTTCCTTCGCAGAAAGCTCCAATTCAGTTGCTAGGATTCGAACCTCCGTCCATCGACGCGATGTCCGAACCCGCTATCAACCTATAATCGCTATCGGTAATAATGCATATAAAATTAACTCATACCATCTTTATTCTAAACTAGCTGACCCGTGCAACTTCGTCTGCACCAAATCGGTTATAACTGGTGTCAATTGTATTTTTAAACTCGAAAAATTTTAATATACCTAACACCTTATTGCAGCCACACCATCGATTTACAATTGTGAATCCAAACTATCAAGGGACTCACTCAAACCCAGATGGTTTGTGAGAAATCTTTTAAAATAAGGCTACAACCCGTTCGTAGCAACCTACATATATTGGCGGTAATGTGAAAAAAAGCTTTAGAGGTCTATGGACCCCCAGTTTCTAACGAAGTTCCTTCCCCTTTTTTGTAGACGTTTACTATACAGTGAGTATAGTTTACATTATAAAATATCAAGTTGATAGAGTTGAATTGTAAATTAAACGATAAAATTATATTCATAAAATCAATAATAAATGAAATACTGAATGATATCATAACTATTTTCAACATGTATTAAAACTTTTTCACACTCCATTGTATTGAAGAAAAATATAAATATTAAAAAGATATGAACACGACGCATCAAATGTCACTTACCTATAACTATTTGTCTAAGAGCTAGTAACGTTTTCGAAAAAGAATTTCAATAAGCCAGTTTTTATATATCTTTATGTTCTTCCGAACAGTGTGCGGGCTACCTGGCTGTAAACGTTGCGTTTATTAGTGCATATCGCACCTTTACAGGCAAAAATATTAATTTTTATATAATTTTTTAATGTATTGTTTTTTACTAACTTTGAAACGCTACTAACACATGAAATAATTATCGCCAGACATTTTTGTTATTAACAATAATGTGCCCGATGCTATTTATTTGTAAATCAAATAAGTATGTTCAAACTATGTTAAGATAGCTGTAATTTTAATATTATTATTATTTTTAATGAAAGCTTAGTCACCTGTGCGACTATATCGCCTAAGTAACATACAACTATATAACAATAAGAATGACAATAAACTTAACAATAGCTTATATTAATTTTGTACAATTCTTTAGCATCTTTCGAAATGGGGTCAGACAATAACGAATTGTACAAACCAGTGTGGAACGAACCAGAAGCATTAAGCCAAGATTTAATATCTTCGCTTCGAACACATTCTGCCAGGATGTGGTGCACGTCATCGATGAGCTCACAACTCTGGCAGAGTGTTGATGGTACTTTACGCATCAGGTAGGTGAACTTTTTACATGGGATGTGTTCTGAGTGTAATCTCATTCCTGTGATTGCTTCCCGACGGCAAATCGTACTGTCATCAATTCATGGTGACCTTAACGGATGTGGCTGAATCGTTCTGTACCATATTCCTTTTGTTTTAGAACGCTCATCAAAGTATTCCTTCCAATGCGAGTAACAGCTATTTTTAAATACTGAGCATACATCCAAATAAGTTGGTAAAATATTAATAATAGCACCTTCGGAGGATCCTTCTCTAGCTAAAAGATCAGCTGTTTCATTGCCAGTTATACCTATATGAAAAGGGATCCATTGTAAAACAATTACTTTGTTCTTTGCTTTGAAATCTAGTAATTGCTTCAAAATAGTGTAGGCTATCGGTATTCCTCGAAAAGTCAAGGCACATCGAGCTACGTGTTGAAGAGCAGTTTTTGAATCGGATAAAATAACAATCTTAATGGACTCAGTGGATTCTACAAATGATAAGGCCTCTGCAATTGCTATCAATTCAGTGTCCATAATTGAAATATTTTCATCAATTTGAAATTTCATAAAAGTTTTGGAATTTGACTCAAAAAATGCGGCTCCTAAATAATTATCAGCTTTAGATCCGTCAGTGTATATTTTAACAAAATTTGGTAATATTTATTCATATATTGAAGACAAATATCTTTTATTTTAAGAATATCATATTGACTCTTTGGCTTCCAAATACCATCTACATTTATTTTAATTATATTGTGCAAATCAATGTTATCGACCCAGGTGTGTAAAGTGAACATTTCATGTTTTATACTTGTTTGAATTGGAGTATTTTTATATTGACAAAAAATAGAAACTAATAATGGTTTTTTTCTGTTACGCCAATAGAGTAATTGGAAAGAGGCGGACAGTTCTTCTAATAAATTAGGTAGTTCGTTTTTTTCGAATGACTTAAATTTAAATAGATTTTGCCAGCTAAATATTGTTTCCTAAGATGTAACGGACATATGCTCAATTCGCTTTCCATAACATGGGTTGGAGTACTTTTAATGAAACCCCCGATAATTGTCATGGCCTGGTTTTGGACTTTTTCAAGTTTATAGAGGTTAATCTGAGCACTATTATCATAAAGAAAGCTCGCATAGTCAATTCGACTGCGTATAATATTGAAGTATAAACGAACTCAATGTTATGGATGAACACCCCAGTTAGAACCGGCTAATGCTTTGAAAACGTTAAGAGACTTAGAGTTAGATTCTGCATCTGCATTGATATGTTTACCCCATTTTATGTATGATAAAGATAGTGATACTTGTGAAAGCGCCTGTTATAGACGCATGTAATCAAGATGGCGTCAGTCCCAAGTCATATGTCTACGTTTATCGTTGTTTTTCATTGTTTACGGTGAAATCTCAATATCATAATGGTTAATAAAATAAAATATGTTCTTTGCAATGGAAAAAATAAAATGGTTTGAAATGAATTATTTTATTTATAAAGAATATCATCGGGCATATTAGTGTCAATAACAAAATACCCAGACAGTGATAAATTCATGTTTTAATAGCATTTAAAAGTTACTGAAAAAAAATGTTCCTTAAATTATTTATAACCCAAAATTTTGACCTGTAAAGGTGTGATGCGTATTAAAAAACACAACGTTAACCGGCTACCACGTATCCTGAATCCTGTTTGGAAGGGCATAATATATCTTTATATTAAAGAACCAGCTTTTCTAAAATTCTCGTTCTTCCAACGTTGCTGGCTCTTGTACTAAGGTGTTCCAAAAAAGTCTTGTTACATTAACTACAATTTTTTATCTTTCGTTATCCTGGAGAACCCCTTGCGTTTTATGGGACAAAAAGTATCCTAAATGTAACCTTGGAATATTAGTTATTACTGTGTCAAGTTTCGTTAAAATCGGTTCAGTACTTGAGCGTGATGCGTGTTCACAGGGACAGAAAGACAGACAGACAGACAGACAAAAATTGTAAAAAGATTGTTTTTGGCTTCTATATCGATAATAAAGTCTACTCCGATAAAAATTTTCAAAAAATATTTAATGTACAGATTTGACCTTGCTACAGTTTTATTATAGTATAGATAGATAATCGCGTTATTTCATACATTTTCCTGATGAATACAATTTCTAGTCCCAAAAATGTTAAGCTTTAAATTCGTTTAATCTTTGACGACGTTCAGAAAACAATTGACTACCATTAATTCCCATGCAGCCATGGTAACTTTGAGGACAACTGATTTATTTATACTGGTTTATTTATAAGTATTATATTTATAAAGTGCTTAAATATTTGCACATTTAATAAATGCAATCCTTGCTAATATTATTAATACGAATATGACTTTGTTTGTTACAGTATTTCTCGCTTTAATTATTCTACCGATCATCATGTGCAGAAAATTCGTCCAAAAAAATAGCACTTTTCACAAGGGATATGTCAAATTCACATTAATTCTTTATAACTATTCTTTGTAATAGCATTATAATAGGTCTTTACCTATGAAATTGCCGTTCTGCAGTACTGGCCATTTGAAATCAAAATAATTTTTTTTTGGCTAAGAGTTCTAATTTCAAATTAATTTTATTTTAAAACATGGAATTCTTTTTCCAAAAGTAGTCATTTGTTTATTGATTAGTGTTACATTTTCATCGCATTTCAATCTTTTTTGTCATCATGGATACGTTAAAAATTCGAGTAATTATGGAATATGAGTACCGTCGTGGCAGCAACGCGGCACAAGGGACACGCAACATCAACGACGTTTACGGAGCTAACACTACAAACCAACGCACCACCTGTTATTGGTTTGCTCGCTTCCGTTCTGGGAATTTCGACCTGAAAAATGAACCTCGCGGTCGTCCGAAGACTTTGGTCGACAATGACGAATTAAAGGCATTTGTGGAAGCTGATGATACACAATCTACGGCTGAATTAGCAGCAGCTTTCGACGTTAGCGTCAAAACAATATTGGTCAATTTGCGTCAACTTGGCAAGGTAAAAAAGTTTGACAAATGGGTGCCCCACGAACTCAATGATCGTCAGCGCGAAGTACGCGTCGAGACGTGCCTTGTACTGCTCAACAGACACACAAATGAATGAATTTTGAACGGCATTGTTACCTGCGATGAAAAATGGATTCTGTTTGATAACTGCAAGTGCTCAGCAAGTTGGTTGGATCCTGGTTCAGCACCTAAACAATGCCCTAAACGAAAACTTACCCCTAGAAAAGTGATTGTCACTGTTTGGTGGTCTAGCGTCGGTGTGATTCATCACAACTTCTTACCAAACGGGGTGAGCATTACTGCAGATGTGTACTGTGAAGAACTGAACACAATGATGGAGAAGCTGGCACATCTCCAACCAGCATTGATCAATCGCTCGTCTCCGCTGCTTCTGCACGACAATGCGCGACCTCATACTGCACAGCAGACGGTCTCCAAGTTGCAAGAACTGGGGTTGGAAGTTTTCCGTCATCCGCCCTACTCACCAGACCTTGCGCCTACAGACTACTACTTTTTCCAGAATTTGAATAACTCCTTGGCGGGAAAAAAATTAAATACCCGAGAGGCAGTACAAAATGCCTTTGAAGAATTTGTTGCCTCCCGTCCAACTGATTACTTTAAGAAGGGCACCAATAAACTGCCACTGCGTTGGCAAAGATGCATTGATTGCATGGGTGATTACTTCGATTAATACAAATAAAAAATACATGAAAAAAAATCGTTTAAATTTTTCATACAAAACGGCAATTTCATAGGTAAAGACCTAATATTATAATCATGTTTTTATAAAACTACTAGCAGCGGTCTATGACTTCGTCTCCGAATGTATCTTTAAAACTATAGTGTTATAAAAATAGTGAGACTCACAATGTCAATACCAGAAATAGGGATAAGCTTGCTAGTCATGTAAGTCGACTTCATAAAGTCACAAATTCATTGAGAGGTCTATGTATACGTTTTTACAATAAGGTTTTACAATATAAATCAGTTCTGAAGAAAAAGTTGTATACAAAAGGGTTCTATAAAATATCTGAATATTTGGATCTAGATAACCCTTGGGACTAAGCTGCTGGGCTGTAACATGTCTGTCTCATAATCAATAAATGTAATTATATTTAAATTAGCACTTGTAACATTCTATTTGAAAAGAGCACCCTTAGTGTTTCTTGCTCGTTCTTCTCTGGGGAAATCTGCCTTCCTAATGAGCTGTAGTTTAAAAAATAAAAAATGACATATTTCAAGTGTAATGTAATTTACCTACGAAATAAATATATTTTTGACTTTGACTTTGACTTTAAATGATGATATCATCATATTTGTGTAAATCTAATCGTTTCATGATAGGATGATGAGATGAGAGGGTTATTTCCTCGTTACTTCATACTAATCGTTATTTATTTTGACCAATTTATACAATATAATTATAAATAAATAGCGTATGTATAATCTAGTATATACGCTGTAATGATGTACAATTTTATCAATATCCGTTAAGTATTTTTTCCGTGACAGAGTGAGAAATATCGATCCATCTTCCATCTTCACAAGTTTACCCATTTATAACATTACCTACCTATTGCCCGCAGCTTCGCGTTAAAGTGGATTTGAGCAATGTCTCGAAAACAACACTTTTTACTACATGATATATACCCCATATCTATTACTGTAGCCTTGTCAACGTGTACACAAGAACAGTAAAATAAAGACATGTAAACGTCACAACAAACAAGCAAAGTTATATTCACATTTATAAATTTAGTTAGGATAGGTTTCGCAGATTGACGAGTAAAGCTATGACATAATTGCATAGCTTGTAGTATTATTTGCACCTTCCTATACGTAAATATTTCTCTCTCGTATTGCAATTTGAACCGCTAACTCAATTATGAAGTTATTGCTAATTTTGGTATGAATTTACCAAGTTGATCGACATCACTAGTGTCGCCTAAGCCAAGTTGTTCAATTGTACCCCGAGGATTTCTAAGTTCTCGACCCGCGTAACTTGATTTAACATGCGTACAAGGAATTCATCCTGTTCAGAATTTATGGTTAACTATACCCTTGATCTCTTGTAAAGTTAGATTTATTATGCCACGTTATTTGCTTATTTAAGTGCCAATAAATTTAAAGTGTCATAAAATACTGGTTTGTCTACCATTTTACTAACAACGTCGAATCTTTTCCCAACATTTAGTTGGATAAAACAAAGTCCATAAAGATTTTACTCATGGCTATTTGATTTGTTCTATTTCAGTAACCAGTCACTAGTGTAGTTAGATTTGTTAGATGCGTTTCTATTTATTATCTGTAGGGGAATACCGATATTATTACGATATAAGAATGTAGGCATTCGTGCGAAACTACGGTACGATTATGTGTTTCACTAAACCATACATGTATGGTTAGTTAGATAGTCTAGCTTGTAAAGCAATTGTCTATTAAATTATATTATTATAATCATATAATATTGTAATTATAATTATTTTATTATAATATAAAATTTATTGGCAATATGATTACAGTCCAGCGCAAATCTAGGTACATTACACTCTTTCCGTCTCTCTCTCTCTCTCTCAGGATCCTATGCTTCTCCATCTCGTTCTGTCGATGGCTTCACGCTTCACCTCACTGCAAATAAGCCTAGATAGCAGTTAGTACGGTAAACTAGATGGTGTAAAATCTATCTCCATAAGAGACACACATGTTTGTTAACTTTCATTCAGACCAGTGTAACGATGTTGCAGGCTATTTATTTCAGATATCCCACCATACACTACCATATGATTTTCAACATCATCAACATACCGATTATTATTACATTTTCACCCATTTAATTCAAATGCTAACTCATTTGTCCCAAGTATGTATTCCAGCCCTTTTACTACCGGACCACAGAAATACTCTATGTTAAATATTATAAACGGCTTTACAGAAGGGTCAGTTTATGCTTTCCTGTCACGTATAATACAACTTCAAGTAATATTGAAGCGGTAAAGGCGACTGTCCAATCTTAAAATAGGTGGATTACGTTTTCCGTCGCATTCAGAGGTAGAATGTACCGGCCCTTGATCTTACAGGTAGGATCGAAAGCACGCACCATTGGATCTTTTCAGGGAGTAATTTACCTTACTTTTGATTCGTGCAAAATTTCATGATTATTAAATATCTACTTGTGTAGTTTAATTTTAATTCAAAAAATTCTGCGATTTTAATACCACATTTATTTAGGTAATTTTGGACCAAGAAATTTTCATCAGACACAAGTTAAGCGATACCGAGAGTAGTAGCTTGCCGGGCGGACTTAGAAAAACTATTTTCGCCATCAAAAAAGTCCACCCTTTATGACATAACATATTTAAACCAAGTAGTCTAAATCATTACCACTAATATATCATCTTTACCCTAAATGATATGTTATTATGAAGGTCGGGTAATGAGTTTGTTCCTGTTTGTAATCCAGTTTTCATTCTTACAAAAGTTCATAGCCATACTAATGAGTATAACATCAATCCATCATCGTAAAGGGTTGAACAGGTCGTACGTAAATTATAGAATCGGCTTTGCAATTATGAAATTTTAAGGGGAAGCCAAATTTGTCCTTTTTTCCTAGAAATGGGTTGGTTTTTATTAAAAAGATTAATACTCTATTTGTATATGCACATGGTCATACTTGATACACGTATAATAAACTTTTTTTTGAGGCATTGGTATAGGCAACGGGCATTCCACCTAAGCGATTTCTGTAATTATTATAACCTGTGGAACAACTAAACCGTTTGTTATCGGTGGTTGTTTCTGACGGTTAAATAAAAAATGAAGTGGTTTAGATCGAAACACAAGAGCACAATCCTCAGTGTTGCAACGTGCACCATTTGCTAGCTAAAGTAATATTAGTGTTCTATTACTCTCTTGCTAGGATATCATAATTTGATCCTACTGGTACCGTACTCCCATATATTAGGTGCAACATTTACCCTTTCGATATCTTTAGTCGTACCGTATTCCACGATCAATAGTTTAATGTCCAGTAATTAAGCAGTTAGTATGATTCTTCAACCGACTGAGTGGAGACAATCATGCTCAATAAACTCCTTAGCGCGCGTTAGTGTGTCTACAAATAACTATGGTAGGTTGGAATCTTTGCGAATGAAGCGGAGCTTTGGGCAAAATAAGATATCGTTATGAAACAATGTTAGTAGGAGTTTTTCTACGCTTGCTTAGTTAACTACCACCGTCAAGCTGAAAATCTATCACCGAGTACCTATACGTCTATTCCGGTAGATGTATGCCCTCTCTAAGTTTAGTGTGTTTGTTATCCTAAGCTACATCATTACCAAACGTCAGGTGAGTGTGATCAAACGCAAAACATATAAAAAATACTATTTAGTTTGTCGTGTTTTAGGACAAGTCAGTTTATACGCAGACTACAAGGCACAAAACCGACGAGCAGCGCTAAATTGTTGATGTCTCGATAGTCATCGTTGTTTTTGGATTGTACTGTCTCTACCATCAAGCAAAGTGCAGTCACTTTACCATACTACTACAACATAATTATGTGGATAAGTTAATATGATCAACTTTCGAAGAAATAAATCTTGTAAAAATTATAACAAAATCAAGTTATTCAGGTATCAAGTTTTAAAAAGTAAAAGACTAGAATAATTCAGCATTTTATCTTTCACTTCAATAGATAATCTGAATAAGTAACTCCACACAGAAACGGTACAAAATGGTCTACTGAAGCATCTAATTACTTTTTATCGTCCACTCATAAATTTGTTGAGATTTATTTCAGTTACGCGGAGCGATTTAGTTGAATTGAATTATCCCTTAACGCTAGAGATGAGAGGTACAGGGTGCTTCATCGTCGCTTTTCAATGTCTTTAAATGAATCTTTGTTTCGATGCTATTAACTAACAGGTTGCTGTATATGATATAATTTCTCAAGATTGCTGAATCAACTCGTGTACAAACACTTGTTACTAAAGACACCTTTTGAACAAGAACAATATAGTGACTTGTAGGTGGTTGAGCCAAGCTGAAGCTATTACTGGTTTCAGTATGAATGGGTTGGCTAGCCCGGGGTACTACCACCCGACCCACAGAAACACTGACGTGAAGTAACAGTGCTTGCATTCTTGCATTTCGTTCTGTAGTGAGAGCGCTGGAGGCCCACCTCCTCTTCCCTCTCTTCTCCCCTCACCTCCTATTCCCACTCCCTTTACCCATTTCCCTTCTTCCCCAAACATATGCTGGCAACGCACTTGCGACTCCCCTGGTGTTGCTAGCGTCCATGGACGGCGGTGATCACTTAACATCAGGTGACCCGCGTGTTCGTTTGCCTCCTATGAAATAAAAAAAAGAAAAAAAAGTAAAAACAGGTTTACGACGCTTTTTTGCAAGTTTTACGACAGAAATAAGTGTGACAGTAAAGCTTCTTGTACTGGTTCTACCACTATATTTATGTTACTTACACTAAATTTTCCACACGATCTTTTTCTTCACCATGTAACAATAAACCTACCCTTAATTAATGCTACATTACCCTAATACGATGGTTCGGAAACCCCTAACGTTACGTTATTAACTTTTCGGGTAGATCCGAACGGAAACATGAGGCCCTTTTTAGCGCACCACGCGTTCTCGGGTTCAAGATGCGTAAGCAATAATTTCGCCTGTAATTATAAAATTACCATATAATATCTGGACGACCGAGTTTAAGTCGGCTTCTTGTATTAAACCTATCTACAAATAGGCTAATTACTTTAGTTCCTTTTTCTCCTCTGTTCTCATTTATTTATTTATTTATCAGAAAAGAATTGACAACAGGATCATAACAGACTAGCTCTTACCTACTTGAAAATTGTCGAAAGTAATTATGCCACTAATTACAGTCCATTACAGCTTTTATCATACGATACAATACAGATTCATTATACAATTCAAACAATAAAAATAATACAGGAGACACAATTAAGAAAGGTTAAAAGTAACAAGAAAATAAAATAGAACTAATATCGCAATATTAATGACTTAATGAATTATGAAAAAAAAATCATGAGGTTATTAATCTCCCAATTTTAGTTTCAAAATGCAAAAGTGAGTTACCAAATAAATCTATGGTGTGACCTTTTTTAACCAGGTCATTATATTGACGTGATAGTCTGGGAGCGATGAAATAATGTCCTCAATTGGTTCTGTAGCTATTAAGACCAAAAAAAGATACTGGATATCTAATTAATTTCGTCTATTTTATTCAGTAGCTAATGATGACCTTTAATGTTATCAATAGAAGATGTTGGAAATTTCCGGTGGAATATCATTCCGATGTCCGCAAGTTCGAACCCCGGCACGTAGCAGCGATTTTTTCGGAATTCGCATACATTTACTAATTTAAATTGGTAACACTATTGGCTGGCGGGGAAGGAAAACCTGAACCTGAGAAATGTTCTTGTAGTACCACTGTATGTGGGAATACATAGAACTGTGGATTTCTCAGAGTTTGAAATCGCCAATACGTCGTGGGCTGGCGTAGTGATTATGCTCATATGGGGATGAGGCCTATGACCTCTGGGTCTCTTACAGGCTGCTGATGATGGTGATGATGATTCGAAGTCTTATCTTATAAGTCTCTATTTGTCATATTTCATGATACTTACATGTCCATTGTAAAATATTTGTGAAATACTGAATACAGATAATAATAATATATACATAAATAACATACAAAGAATAAAGTTTGTACTCTTTATTATTCCATGTTTCAGGATATCACTAAGACCAATAACAGTAAGTAATTGTGTTAGGTTTTATAACAAAGTCGCAAAGCACATTACCGACTTGCCGCGTAGTGAGTTCAAGCACCATGTCAAGCGGGTTTTAATAAAGGGTGGACCAATATGTGAACGATGGTGATGTCTGGAAATAACACCCTTATCTGTGCATCCACCAAAAAGGAATGTAACTGTCTATGTATATCTTAATATATATATTTCTTGTGTGCGTGTGTATGTGACTGAACTCCTCCTAAACGACTGGACCGATTTTGATGAAATTTTTTGTGTGTGTTCGTGGAGATTCGAGAATGGTTTAGATTCACAATTGGACCCGGCAGGTGGCGCTGCGATCGACTTTTAGGATTTTTTTTGTTTTCAAGGCAGGACAACGTCCACCCGGTCCGCTAGTAACTATGTATATTCGTATATGTATCTTATGTGTTATTGTATGATGAAAAGATAAAACAGTTACGTTGAGTATTTGATTTAGATCAAAATATTCATTCACAGTGCACACTTTCATTGAGTGTCTTAGAAGATATCGCAGATGTAATATTACGCGTAATAACAAAATATAAAATACTTGCGTGACGAGAGTTACGAAGACTCTTTGAATGCGATGAATCGTACATGTAAAAGTGCGAATCTACATTAATATTATAAAACAGGAGGATTTGTTCGTTTGGTTCAATGCGCTAATCTCAAGAACTACTGTCCGATTTAAAAAATATTTCAGTCTTAGATAACTCATTTATCGAGGAAGGCTATAAGCTATATATTATCGCGCTAAAACCAATAGGAGCGGAATACCAATGAATGTTTCAAAATCGTTTTTTTTTTCCTTTTGAGAGGTTCCGCAACGTGTTAGCGTTAGCCCAAAGTAACTATTCCACGCAGAAAAAGTCGCAGATAGAAGCTAGTAAGAAATATTACGCCTCTAAATCCCTTAGACATTTAAGGCACATTGTAATATACTAGCTTTTCTTCGCAGTATTACTCCCGTTAATAATGTAAGGAAAACTTTAAACTAACATTAATGAAATAACAGAACAATAATATAGTTAAAGGCTAATTACACGTTTTCACTTATAGAAATAAAATTATAAACGTATACAAATAAACAGATTACAAGACAGCTATAAATATAAATAAACCAACAAACATATGATCACAAGTACAAGCTTAAAATTAACGAGAGAAGTCTCTAGACCAGAGATTCTCAGACATTTTTCTCATAGACCACTTTCAAAATTTAGCTAGTTCTGTTGAACTCCTTGCAGCTACATTGCTATCATATTCCCTAAACTCGACAAAAAATGTGAATATTAGATCTACCTATGGAGATTTGCGTTGCGTATTGAATATGGAATATGCAAGTTTTTACAAGTAACAGTCGCTGAGCTTCTTAAAATATTAACTGCTTACATTGATAGATGAAGTCAAGCCAACATTTTAGTTCATGACTATCGAAAGCAGATAAATTTTCTTGGACCCGCGCTTACGAATTGCAAACCCTCATTTTTTTTTCACGCCAACGTGGTCTACGTTTCTTCATCCCCCGTGGATACCTGGGACTCTAAACAAACATTATCTAAGGCACGATACGCTAGTGTAAAATTACAATGCCTCAATAATTAAGATATTTAATTGCCCGGATCAGAAACACATTTTGTCTCTACGTTGGCCTTATAAGTGGCACGTGTAATAGTTTAGTTTTTTTTTTAATATCATAGGAGACGAACGAACATGTGGGTCACTTGATGTTAAGTGATCACCACCGTCCATAGACACTTGCAGCAACAGAAAAGTCGCAAGTGCATTACCACCTTGTATTTGGGGGAGGGGGAGGGGGAAAGGGAAGTAGGGAGGTGGGTTATTTGACGCTCTCACTGACCGAACGAAACGCAACAATGCAAGAAGCACTGTTACTTCACGTCGTTTTTCTGCGAGAGGGTGGTACTACTCCGGTCGAACCGACCCATTCATGCTGAATCCAGTAATAGCATCAGCGTGGCTCTACCACCACTGAAAGGTAGGTTTTCTTAATATACTTGAGGACACACATAACTGAACTTTAGATAATAGTTCTGATCAGTTAAGTAATTATGTCGTGGAAGCGTAACAAACAAATTCACATTTATAATATTAGTAAGCTTAGTATAATTGGGCACTACTAATAATCTAATACTGATTGTGCCACATTCATCAGCGTCTCTTAGACTATATGGATATATAATAAAATTGAGTACTCTGAACAACAGGATAAAATATATCATCGTCTCCTCATCATCACCGCCATCTTCTAACACTTCTCCCATCTAAGTAGGGTCGGTACAACACGTTTTCCTTTTCCACTCTCCCCTGTCATATGTCATCCCCCCCCCCCCCCCCCACGGTGTACCGACAGACCGTTGTGTGGGGGCGGCAAGGGATCGTACATGCTACTCAACCTTGTAGAGCCGCCCCCACGGTCCGCCCGGCGGAAGGTGACCGCCGGGCTCCTACCTATAGAGGGACAGACCGGGTACACACCGGCTGCCCCCCCTCGTCCGCCGGACCTGTGCAATGAAGAGATGGGCCCCCCGGCCCACCCCCTCAGGTCCGGCTACGGTGGCGGGAGGAGTTGGGCGAATCGCCGCCTCCTCCCGCCTGTCCTCCTTTGGCGGAGAGGGCCACTTTGAGGATCTGCCTCGCGGGCCCTCTCCGCCTCCTCCTTCTGCGAGATGACGTCCTCGCAGAAGGAGGACATCGCTCGCCACGCCTGTTCGCTGCCGAGCATGGCCGAGACCACGCTCGGCAGCGATAAATCCGGTCCTACCGCCGCCGCCAGGATGCGGCGCTGCTCCTCCCACGCAGCACACTCAGACAGAGTGTGCTGCGCGGTATCTTCGACAGCGCCGCATTCGTGACAGGCGGCGGTCGGCTCCCTGCGTGCGATCCGGTGCAGGTACCACCCGAAACAACCGTGTCCGGTGAGTACCTGCACCAGTCTGAACGTCAGGGAGCCCCACTCCCTTTCTATCCACGCCCGCAGGACCGGGCGGACGGCGTCCACAGTGAACCGCCCGAACCGCTCGTCCGCCAGGTCCTGCTTCCATCTTTCGACGGCGTCTCCCCTGAGACGCCGTCTCTCCGCCTCTATCTCCCTGGGAGCCAGAGGCTCCCCCCTTCGTCTCTTCGCCGCCGTGAACTCGTACACGGCGGCGAGAACTCCTGCCTCCAGCTCCCAGGGCAGGGAGCCGGCGAGCACAAAGGCCGCCGCCGAGGACACCGTGCGGTACGCCCATATGTCATCCCAGTATTCACACATTTTATACACACTTCACACAATATATCCATACCTTCGATCTTCCGAATAATAGGACAAAATATATAAGTGTAATTTTTACATGGGTAAATTTGGCAACGCTTGTTTTTGATATATGTATTAATTATACACTAATAAGTTCATGTATTTAACGGGCTCTGTAAAATTTTAAATTATGTAGTTAATTAACAAAAAACAACTAAATACCTAATGGATTTAACGGTCGCTCAAGCACGATTTGTTAGTATGAAAACATACGGGTGTAATTTCGTTACGTAACTGAGCGTGTTTATACTAAAAGCACAAACAACTCATACGCTTCAAAGAACTAGATATACAAAAATATATGTTGGTATATATATATATATATATATATATATATATATATGAGATTTATAAAGTTCAACAATGTTTTATCGATCACTATATAAGCTGGTTAAGTTTTATGAAGGAGAACCTTTTTTTTCATTCATTTTATGCTTATCTATATTCTACTGGTATTTTTATACTACAATATCGAATGAACAATTCGAATAAATTAACAAAATAAACAGCCTTTCTCTAGATGTTACAGAAAAAAATAAGTAAAAGAAAAAGCCATAAACACCGGCGATGAAGATAAACATATTTTAACGTTAAACTGTTTACAATATACCTATCGTGAAGTAGAGAATATGATATACGATAATTACATAAGAGAGGAAGAGACAGAGACGTTGACGTACAACTATGTCCATACAAACTGACACCGGACCATGAAACGGTTTTTTTTATATATATATCATTGGAGGCAAACGAACAGGTGGGTCACCTGATGTTAAGTGATCACCACCGTCCATAGACACTTGCAACACTAGAAGAGTCGCAAGTGCGTTGCCAGTCTGTGTTTGGGAGAAGGAGGAGTGCGGAAGTGAGAAGGGGGGAGGGAGTTGGGTATCCGACGCTCTCACTGACCGAACGAAACGCAACAATGCAAGTGCTGTTACTTTACGTTGGTTTTCTGTGAGAGGGTGGTACTACCTCAGGCGAGCCGACCCATTCATGCTGAAACCAGTAATAGCTTCAGCGTGGCTCTACCAGCTAAAAGACCGTGGTTGGAGGATAGTAACTACTGACGTTTGAAGCGATAATAGCTTAGTTGATATGCGTCGATAGACGTAGATTCGTATTCTGGCAGCTGAGTCTGAGCTTTCGGTAAAGGAAAACATTGTGATGGAACCATAGCATGACGGTAGGGTAGCTTTTTCTAAGTCCGCCTAGCTAACTACCAGCCTTGAGTTGAAAATCTGTTGTCAAATACTTGTAGATGTGTTCCGGCAGCTGTACTTTAGATCCGGTCCTCTCGGTTTAGCGTGTTTACTATCTTACTTTCCATCGTTATTTAACATCAGATGAGATCGTTGTCAAACGCTAAAACTTATAAAGTATATAATATAATATAGCCTCATTCAAGTACCAATTAACCAATTATAGAAAGAATAGTTATTTTTTGCGAAGTAGTTGTATTTATAATAAACTTAGTAAAGAATGTAGTTTAGATTTTTTCAATACTCCAATTAATGCAGGAAAACAGGCGGTCATCAAAACATTCTTGGTTAGGTTGCGTAATATGTAACTTTTCACTGTGCTTTATTCTTTATTATTATTAGTTTTTATTCAGCACTTAATATCTTCTTGTAATTATTTCATTATCTATTAGTAAATATCTTTAATTAGCTTGAAGTTGATTATTGTATTTTGAATTATGTATGGAATGTTGATATTCCTTCGAATAAATAAAAAATAAATAATAATAATATAAAGTAAGTATAATATATGTACCTATAAAGTAAAAAAAAAACATATTTCATAGCCGGTGTTCCCAGAATAATACTACGATCACTCGATTCATGGAATAGTTAACAGTTAGTTAGCTTCTAGATAATACCAGCTATGTGGCTTTTGACTTTCAGTTAAGCGGTTTAAAATATGTATCACATTTAGATGACATCTTGAGTACAAGTGGATTGCATCTAAATTACAAGGGATTTCCTGAACTGTCACGAAAAAGAGTGGCAAATAGTATTTAAGAGATATCATATTTCAAACGTAGGACTAGAAAAATGCGTCAATATGCTGCGTGCGTTATATGCAGCTAAAAAGTGCAGTAACCACTAAATATAAGATGGATTGTAGCCTTAATTGCTACCTACAATACTAAATACACTTCCAAACACCTGTGTGAAAGGGGTTGATTTTAAATTAAATATCTTCTTGATTCATCTTCCTAGCCTTGTTAAGCAAAATATGTAGTTTTTTTATGTAGTAAATAATAGGTCTTTACCTATGAAATTGCCGTTCTGCAGTACAGGCCATTTCAAATCAAAATAATTTTTGTTTGGCTAAGAATTCTAATTTCAAATTCATTTTATTTTAAAAACATGGAATTCTTTTTCCAAAAGTAGTCATTTGTTTATTGATTAGTGTTACATTTTCATCGCATTTCAATTTTTTTTGTTATCATGGATACGATAAAAATTCGAGTAATTATGGAATATGAGTACCGTCGTGGCAGCAACGCGGCACAAGCGGCACGCAACATCAACGACGTTTACGGAGCTAACACTACAAACCAACGCACCACCTGTTATTGGTTTGCTCGCTTCCGTTCTGGGAATTTCGACCTGAAAAATGAACGTCGCGGTCTTCCGAAGACTTTGGTCGACATTGACGAATTAAAGGCGATTGTGGAAGCTGGTAATACACAATCTACGGCTGAATTAGCAGCAGCTTTCGACGTTAGCGTCAAAACAATATTAGTCCATTTGCGTCAAATTGGCAAGGTAAACAAGCTTGACAAATGGGTGCCCCACGAACTCAATGATCGCCAGCGCGAAGTACGCGTCGAAACGTGCCTTGCACTGCTCAACAGACACACAAATGAAGGAATTTTGAACCGCATTGTTACCTGCGATGAAAAATGAATTCTGTTTGATAACCGCAAGCGCTCAGCAAGTTGGTTGGATCCTGGTTCAGCACCTAAACAATGCCCTAAACGAAAACTTACCCCTAGAAAAGTGATGGTCACTGTTTGGTGGTCTAGCGCCGGTGTGATTCATCACAGCTTCTTACCAAACGGGGTGAGCATTACTGCAGATGTGTACTGTGAAGAACTGAACACAATGATGGAGAAGCTGGCACATCTCCAATCAGCATTGGTCAATCGCTCGTCTCCGCTGCTCCTGCACGACAACGCGCGACCTCATACTGCACAGCAGACGGTCTCCAAGTTGCAAGAACTGGGGTTGGAAGTTCTCCGTCGTCCGCCCTACTCACCAGACCTTGCGCCTACAGACTACTCCTTTTTCCCGAATTTGAATAACTCCTTGGCGGAAAAAAAATTCAATACCCGAGAGGCAATACAGAATGCCTTTGAAGAATTTGTTGCCTCCCGTCCAGCTGATTTCTTTAAGAAGGGCATCAATAAACTGCCACTGCGTTGGCAAAGATGCATTGATTGCATGGGTGATTACTTCGATTAATACAAATAAAAAATACATGAAAAAAATTCGTTTAAATTTTTTCATACAAAACGGCCATTTCATAGGTAAAGGCCTAATATATGTATTTAATTAATCATCTGGCTAAATAGAGTATCCATTGTTTATTATCGTCGATTGATTGATTACTCTATTTTTCGCTGCGAGGATCAATGTATAGTAATAAATAAATAAAGAAATCTAATAACATTAAAAAAATATATATAACGGTTGAAAAATATTGTACTTGAAAAAATACCGCCGCAATTAAGCAACCGTATGTCCCTATTTCAATCCTTTGGCGTTCGTTTGGGTAATTAAAACTTTAAATAGGCCATTGGTCTGTTTTTAATGGCGAAAAATATTTTTCCATTCGGAAAAGAGTTATGTAACTTTTTTATCATTATATTCATATTGTAATCAGGATACCTACTAGCAATAAAAAATAAAGTCGATTCTCATAGAGATAGATAAATTTAAAAATCAGTCAAAAGTGGATGCAACTTCAAATAAGGTCATTTGATACTGAACTAAGCATAGCTTATGTCATAGTAACTAACCAGCTAGCTCATACATATTCAACACCCATATACAAAACTAGCTGTGCCCGCGAGTACGTCCGCTTGCAACTTTAAGTATATATACAGTGACTAATAAAATTATAGGCAGTTTTTTTTTATTTTTATTTATTTTTAAACTAGAACTCTGAACCGCAAACTATCAAAAAGTAGATTAAAAATTGATGAAATATATCTAGTTAAATAGGTGTATTAAAACTTGGCATCGATTATTGAACCATCATCGCCCTTTGTGAATGATCCTGTTTTCCGAGACGCGACGTCGCACAACAGCACATATACGTTGCTCACGCTGAAAGTATAATTCTGATAGTGAGGCGTTATACTCGAAACAGGCTTAGTTGATAGTTTGAACACCGCCTCGATGGATGTTAGTTAAAATGCTAGCAACTGAGCCGAAGCTTCCATTGAACAAAAATATCGTGATAAAGCCATAGCATTCAAACGGTTTTTTCTAAGTCCGCCTGGCTAGCTACAATGATTTTTAATTGTTATCTATACATATAAAAATAATGTAAATCTAACGTGTCTGTACTTTTTAAATTTTTGTGGAAATAAATTGTTGCTGGTGTCTGGGAGTAAGTAATAAAATATTTTTCAATCATTTTTAGAAACGTCTGTCTGTTTGCTACTGGTGGTATTTTACGTAATATAGTTCGGTTATTGTGCACATGTGAAGTGGATGAAAAATAATATATTGGAGCATGGTTACTGACTTGCCACAGAAACTGCCTGGAAAATTATAACAATAAGGCCACCATCTTGTTAGAAGATTGAAATGATCCCAAGAAACTTGTAATTTCATTACAACAATCGACACTGGTAATAATAATATACTAGAAGATAAGTTGACATAAAAAAAACCCCCATATAAACACGTACTGCGCAAGAAAACCATTTCACGAGAACCGGGAACACATTAGCTTACCATAGAATTAACGTCCTTTGCAAAACTGGTAATGTAATGAGATGTTGGCCTTAAACAGTTTGATTACTTACATAGACTGTTCATAAAAAGCGAGCTACATTTGTTTGATGGAACTGTAGATATTTCAGTTGATAAGTGGGACTGAGGCGTATGGAATAATATTTGGGCTTAAAGCACCGAGAAATCTAAACTGGCTTGCCGGTGTCATATCGGCTAACGCGGTCCCCAAGGTCTTGCGTACAGCTGTCGGTTGGTCCAAAGCATTACACTGCGGCGGGGTGTTTTTTTTTTATATCACAGGATGCAAGCAAGCAGGCGAGTCACCTTATGTTAAGTAATCACCACCGTTCATAGACACTTGCAACATCAGGAGAGTCGCAAGTGCGTTGCCAGCCTGTGTTTGGGGGAGAGGGGACGGAGAAGGGGGAAGGGAATTGGGCCTCCGGCGCTCTCACTGACCGAACGAAACCCAACAATGCAAGCACAAAGCAAGAAACTCAGTCTGGTTTATCTTTTCATGATACAATATTTTACAAACATAGATAGTTACACTCGTTTTTGGTGGATGCACACAGCTTGGCGTCATTTCCAGGTGTCACAGTCGTTCACATTTCAAACTTTGGAGCTGGCTCTAAATTCCAGCTGCCGGAACACACCGACAGATGCTTAGCGACAGATTTTCGACTTGGAGACGATAGCTATGTTGGTTTAGAAAAAAGCCTACAACCAAATATAGTTTCATGACAGTATTGTCCTTGATCGAAAGCTCCGATACGCTACATCTTTTCAAGTGATCGCTATAAATTTTAATAATCCGCTTCCACTTATAACTTAAACCCGTCCCTTATCTACCAACCGACATGATTTATAGACTAGGCCCTCCCGTTTCGTCCAATTTACAGAAAACCGAGCCCTGTAATAAAATATCCCAAGCTTACGGGTTACCTACAAATTTCTGTACGGTTTCACGCTGTACTGACGAGAATTATAATAACCCTTCACCTCTGCTGGTATTGGGCATGCTTCCCGTGGGATACATAAATGTCACAATTTGTTTATTGTATAAGAATTCTACCGAGATATATCGATCGGATTTTACCTAGAGAACGTAAGGTAAATATTGCTATAACACAACTGCTTAATAGAAATACTTCCTTGACCTTATATTCTGGCATCGTAGAATATTAACATTTTTAGAGTTGCTGTCCAGTTCCACACATTAGGTCCAACACTATTTATATAACGTGTGGATAAACCAAAATAGATTTGTGTCAAATATTTGCACCAAGAGTTGGTTGTTGGCCAACGTATGTCGGTTTTATCAAAGCAATTATCTGTAGTGCTAGTCAAACTTTTATTTTGCTTCGAAGTTGCAGCATACATATGTCTGCGTAGCCGTATAAATTTAGTAAAGCAGACAATAATTAAATTACATAATTATATATTAAATATGTTATAATTGCTTATCTATTGTATTTAATTCTTTTTGTTTACAGCACAGCTACTCGCAGCTACCTCAAAGCGAACTAGAAGTTTGCCAACACGTATGTTAACGTTAGCGAGGTGTTGCATTTGATGCATCGTCGATTTATTAATTCTTGCCGTGAACTGCAATGGGTGTGCACGTGTAAATGCAAATAAATAAAATTACATGTACAAAAAAGAAAATTGAATTATTATGTAAAAAATCCAAAACAAAACTTTGAATTTTCATATGAATAGTAAACATATAATAAGAAAGTTTCTGTAGTCTTTCGATTTCGTGAAAAAAAATGTTGCAGGTATCTAGGAATAAGTAGTAGAATACATTTCAGTCATTTTTAGAAATGTATGTCTGTCTATCTGCTTATCTGTCTGTCTGTCTTTTTGTATGAATACGCATCACAGCTAAAGTCCTGGGATCACAATAAAACTTCACCAATAAAAACTTAGTCTTTGTTTCATTAAAATTAAGGTACGAGAGAAAAGTAATATCTACGAGTATATTAATATTAATAAGCGTATTTGTTTGATTGAATGGTGCTAATCTCAGGAATTACTGGTCCGATTTGAAAAAGTCAGTGTTAGATACCTTATTTATCGAGAAAGGCTATGGGCTATACATTCTTATACTAGAAACTGTAACAAACTGGTTGTCTCACATTTTAGACTTAGTAAAACCGGTAACATCTTTTTGGGGAATAGTGTTAGACTTTACAACAAAGTCCCAAAGGATATTACCGATTTGCCGGATTGCGAATTTAAGCGCCATGTCAAGCGGGTTTTGGTGTCAAAAGGCTATTATAGAGTGTATCAATATGTGAACGATGGTGATGTCTAGAATTAACTCATCTCTGTGCATCCATTAAAAACGTTTGTGACGTTTACCTAGTATATTATATATATTTGTTAAAAAGATAAACCAGATCGAGTTTCTTGCCGGTTCTTCTCGATGGCTGTGTTGTTTTCCGAACCGGTGGTAGTTTTGACGTTCATAAGTGCCTTCTTAGGGCCTACATTGAATAAAGTGTTTTTGATTTGATTTGATCATCACGCTAAGACCAATAGGAGCGGAGCACCAATGAAGAATGTTCCAAAATCGTTTTTTTTTTTCTTTTGAGAGCTTCCGCTGTGTGCTAGCGTTAGCCTAAAGTAACTATTGCACGCGGACGAAGTCACGGGCAGAAGAGATTTCTAAATAAAGCGGAAAATATATTTTAAATAAAAATAAATAGCGTAAAAAATAAAAATAACTTGCAAATGTCTTGAAATGTATTGAACATTGAACATCTTCAATTTGGTTCGGATTGAATTATACTGACATAAATGCTTCTATCATCAAGATCGACGCATAAATGCTATCATTTAGACGCTTTAGCATATGTAACGACCGGCGGTATTACCAACATTTGTACGAATATTGTGTCCAACATCTGGAACCGAGGTAAAGTATAGCAAGTTGAAAATTATAATTATGGAAATAAATTAACATAGATCGATTGTTCCCGACAATGAAACGAGCTTTATTATGCAATATAGTACTTCAACAAAACAATTTTAATACGAATAAAAAACCTACATAACGAAACTTCGCCGAAACAGGAAAAAACAGTAATGAGATTACATTCAATTAACACCGTTTAAATTAACTTCTTTATTGTTTATTGCTCCTTTATTACTTTAATATAAAAAATGGTATTTAATTTGAGACCGTTCTTTGAAAACACCGTTAAAAATAACGTTCGGCTTTCAAAGCGTTAAGGCAATTTCTTGGAGCGACATTTTAACACCCCTTGTTTTATTTCGTTCGCTTATTTATACACTTTCAAGATGTCGCTTTTTTATTAATAAAATATAACTCTTTTTATTAAAACTATAAAATAACGTGTAATGAAATATTTTGGTTTTTAAACATTTATTAGTACACTATAGTATGGATTCTGTTAGGAGACGACATTGTCGGCGAAAAATAACATTGTGATGAAGCCATGTCATGGTGGTAGAAACATCTAAACTTGCTTGAATATCTATCATTCTCAGGTTGAAATATGACACCAAATACCTTTAGGTGTGTTAAGGATGTGGCAAAGGTAGGCGGATACACTCAACTGCGGGTGGAAAATACGTACAATAAAAGCTAACAGGAAAAAAATATGCACACTTTCTTGGGAATTACTCGTTCGATCATTCGTTCGATGTTGTTCAGGTCATTGTGTTGCTATGAACGTCGCTGTATATTATATCGTGCTGTTATAAATAGTCCTCGTGTATGAAGTTGCTAAAGAACCCTATTCTAATTCAGTCTGCGTTATTAAGCTTTCTATATATTCTAAATATACAATAATCCAGTGACATGATTCTTGTCCACGATGTATTTGTCTTCATGAAAGTTGTCAGTTATGTTCCAACTAGAGAGATATTATCATAGCCTTAATTCAATATGTAATAACTGAGCCACAGCAACGCGTGGCCCTGTCAGCTAGTTATTCGTATAATGTAGTAGGTTCAGTTCGAATCCATCATTCGCACGCGTGACACTTGTCTCAAACCGAGCCTAATTTTATTGTATTTAATCTAATAAACTGTTCCTTTTATACGATTCATTTCAATAAAGCCTTCGGCCAAATCCTTGTAATATTGCGCGAATAACGTGATGCAACTTAGACAATTAGCGGACATAATAGATGCATGTGCGTCCCAATAGTGACTAACACTGCACGAACTTCGCGATAGTGTATACGATTTTAGGAAAAAAATAGGCAAAATGAAGTCAGAAGTTACCCTCGCGAATGCTAACAACAATACTCAAATAAAATAACTACCAATAACAAATATTAATTGAGTTTTTGGTGGGTTTTTGCTCTGTCATGTAATGGATTTTATATTTTATTCATGATCTTGTGTTACTTGACTCTATATTGTGTAAAACTGGTGGTGTTTTATGTAATACTAGCTGACCCGTGCAACTTCGTCTGCACCAAATCGGTTATTACCGGTTTCAATTGTATTTTTAAACGCAAAGAGAGCTTGCGGAAACCTAAAACCCGATCGCAGCGTTATCCTGCACTTCCAATCGTGAATCCAAACTATCCAGGGACTCACTCAAACATATACCCAGTTGGTATGTGAGAAATCTTTTAAAATAAGCCTAGAATCTGTTCGCAGCATTACCTGAAAGTAGTGTCATCAAAGTGAAGATCAAAACTAACTTACATATATTGCCGATAAATGTCTTCCCAGTACCCCCTGTAACTTCATCACGTAACATACTGTAAAAGTTGAACTTTATCTAGATTAAATTTCCATTTTCTTTTAGTTGTTTGTTTTATAAGAATTTGTAAAGTATACGTGAAATCTGCATTCAATTTTAATTTGGTCACATTTATTTTACTTTTGACATACAAACCACCTTTTTAACGGAAACACCCAACTTGGGATAATATACCTTTCTAACAGTGAAAAAATTTTTGAAATCG